>PVKS010015865.1:0-45096 GCA_004027875.1 Aplodontia rufa
TCAACATTCATATATTTCCCATTCTATTCTTCTTTTGCATTTTCAAGTTTGTCAGTTACTTTTTCAATAATTTAAATAGTTCATTTTTTTCTGGTTTCCATTGTGCATGAGGATTTGCTTATTAGAATAGCATTTATTTTTATTGTAACTTTTAATAATTCTTTTCTTTGGTATTTAATGATTTAATATCATGTTATTAGTATAATTTCTTCTTGTATATTTTTCTTGGGTTTTTATAGGGATGATTTAAACTTTCCTGGATGTAATAAGTGTTGGAAAGTATATTATTAAAGCATAAAATTCTGCTTTATCCCTTCCCTCTTTATCCTTGGTCTTCAATGAGACATAATTTAGAATATATTACTACATCACCTATCATCACTGTTTCTAAATCCAATTTTTGGTCTTTTAACCTTTTATCTCTCTGTGTTTTCTTCTAGATATTTTCATCATATTTTTAACTTATTCTCCCTCAGCTCTCTCTAATTATAGTTGGATGCATCCATTCAATTCTTTTGAGAAAAATTTGGTTTTTTTGGGTTTTTGTTTGTTTTGTTTTATTTTGTTTTTTAGGAACTGCCAGTGTTTATTTACTTTGCCTCATCTTAATTGTACTTGACACTAACCTCCACTTAAAAAATGTACCAGCAATGATGGAAAGACCTGGGATTGGCTCAGGCCAAGCCGACTCTACAGCCACTGCACCCATGTCAGTACCCATTAGCCTAAACCACTAGTAATCCTATCCATGCTTAAAAAATTAAGCCCATTCCTTCTTGCAGAATCATATAATCCATAGGGAATTACAGAGTGTTTCAGAAAGAGGATATTAGAACCTGTTAAAGGATTTGGGTTTTGGTTGGGTGATTTGTAAGGAGGATATAAGGAAAGGCCTTCTTCTAAACTGGTTGCTGTTAGAATACTGTGAGAATTGTGTCTGTTAAGCATAGTCTTTGTTATTCCAGGTGTTAATAGTTTTTATTTTTTCCTTATGATTAATTGTTTAGCAGTTTTTTTAGACTCTGGGCAGGACATAATGGTCAGTTATATTCTAAGCAGTTATCAGATCAGAAACAAATGACTGTTGTTCCTTTAAATAGATTTGAAATTAAGTCCCTAGTTTAAATGACCCAGGTCATGGTAAAATGCAACACAATCCAGTGGCTTCTGCTTTAGACATTGAGGTTGATTTTTTCTTTGCTTTTTAATTTTTAATATGGAGTTTTATTTACTATGTATGATAAGTATAATAAGTATTTGCTACATTAACTCCCCCTTGGCAAAGTAGGAAGAAAGTAAGAGTTTTACAATTGCTCATAGCAACTTTAGTAAAAAGTATTCAGGCTAGTATTTTTCTTTCAGAGCAGAAAAGGATGAATGGATCCCAAAACTGTGATACATATAAATACAATGGAGTTCTACTCAGCTATTAAAAAGAACAAAATCATGGCCTTTGCAGGTAAATAGATGGAAATGGAAAAAATTATGCTGAGTGAAATAAGGCAAACTCAGTGACTCCAAGGTTGAATAGTTTCTCTCATACGTGAAAGCTAGAGTAAAACTAAGGATAGGGTAAAAGATAGCCAAGTTTATATAATAGACTTAGTAAAGTCAGAATAACATGATCTGTGGAAGTCTAGTTATGAAGTGGGGGAAGGGGTGGGAGAAGGAGGGTGGAGAGGGGAAAAGGAGATATATTTTACTGTATGGTGTATTTTACTCCCCTGAGAGGCTAAATAACACACATACAGGCATCTAAAACTAGAAAACTCAAAAAATTTATTATATATTTATATATACATTAATATCTGTAATGGGTGGATGCAGTGGAGGTACAACTGGTGACTGGGGCAGGGAGAGAATCCTGGGTAAGGATTGGGTTCAAGTTACATTGTCATCTGGTATGGAATGGTGGCTCAATGATTACAGCGCTTGCTTGCCATGTGCAAGGGTGTGGATTCATACCCCAGGACCATGTACACAAAAAAGTATCTGAGCAACGAAAGCCACATGAGAAACTAAATAAAACTGATTCTTTCTTTCTCTCCCTATCTTACTGTCCCTCCCTCCTTAAAAAAAAAAAAGTACCTGCACATGTATGAATGTGTAACAATGAACCCTTCACTATGTAAGGCTATGTTGCACCAACAATAAAAAAGTGATGTCCTTTATTAATTTGTTTAGCAAAAACATAAGTTTCTAAGCATCTTGTCTAGTTTTATTCTCCATAAGAAAATTGTAGTTTGAAGATTATTCATGAAAAGGTTGAGTGTTCTCTTTTGGGAGTTCTTTTAAAGTACATGTAGTTATTTTATTTTGAAGGCTTCATGGCATTATTGTTAAGGAAATATGACTATTAGTGAGATGGTACTTTTTAATATCTGAAAATCTCTTAATGATTACTCTAAAAACCTAGGAAAAGTAAGAATTCAGGAAAGGCCTGATGTCCATATAAAATACGGTATCCTCACTGAACATAAATTGTATTGGAAAAATAAGCATTGATAAGAAAATTTTTTGTATGCTTCCAGTTGGACAAATCCTTGAGTGGAATTAAATAGATTCTGTAAGTAGCCTGGAGTATATTTGAAGAAAATGACTTACTGTAGCTCAGTGCTAATGTAAGTGCTTATTATTTGTTGACTGGCCTTGTTGATAGAATTATAATGACCTGCGCAGAAGCATTTGGTTAATATGAGGTCAAGATCCAATTTTGCAAGACTGAAAGTGGAAGTGTCTGAAGAATCCTGTTAAAGAGAATCTGTCTTTTGAAATAGTTCAGGGAAGAGTTATTAAATTTTATCAGCAATGCTAAAAAGGGAGTGACAAATCCAGGAATCCTTTAGATTCAGAGCAGTAGCTATAGTCTGGGGAAAATGTGTAAGAGTTTTGTTTTTCCTTAAATGGTAGAAAATAACCACAGAAGTCATAAAACATAAAATTAATATCATGGGGAACAGAATAGGGGAACAGGAAATGGGATTGATGAACAAGAAGAAGTCAGCAACTTCTAAATGGTTCCTAAAATTCCTGAGTTTAAGATTTCCAGATGGAATAAATGCCCAGTAGGGAAAATAAACTACTATGCAGTGAGTCATGTCCCACCTAAAATAAACAGCATTTGGATCTTTTAGGAAATAATCAAAGTTCAATGAAGCCATAAGGATAAGGACTTAACTTTTAGAATTGGTAGCCTTAAGAGGAAGAATAACAGATCTCTTTCTGTGTGCACAAGGAAAGGTTATATGGGGACACAGAAAAGGTGGCCACCTATGAATCAGGGAGAGTGCCCTTACCAGAACTTGACCACGATGTGACCCTGATCTCTGACTTCCCGTTTACAGCCTGTGAGAATATTAATTTCTCTCATAATTAATTTGCATAACTCAATCTATGATATTTCGTTATGGCAACCCAAACAGATGAATATATGAAATAATGAGTGTCTTCTTGGGTAGGACGTGTGAATCTGAAGATTAATACCTTCGAACTTTACTCTTGTGTCAGTTGTTAACAACATCAGATATCAAGTTTTAAAGGAAGTTTTTCTGATGTTTTCCAAAGGAATAACTCTTCTGATTATGGATCATGTAGAAATGGGTGTTTGGAAATATAGATCATATATGTTCAGAGAGTTGGATATATCATGAGAATCCTTTCAGTTATTAATCATATCCCTTTCTAATTGAATAGAATATAGGATTGGTGATGAGATTTCTAAATGCTGTGGCAGCCTGCTGTTAGCTCCTAAGGTGATGACATATAGGTCCCTGAGAATTTGGTCTTACAGACATTGATGCTAATGATTAATAATTTAGGGCATGGGAATTGGAGAGTATCTGAAAGCTTTGATAATTTTAGTTCTATTTATAATTTCATAGTTCTTTTTCTCTTCAGGATTGTTGATAAAGAAAGCAAAGGCAAAACTTCCTTTTTAGTAATTCTTAATGAGAGCACAATCAAAATAAGTGTCTATATCAGGGGGAAGGTAAGCAGACTCCCTGCAATTTAAAAAAAGAAAACAAGAATCTCTTTTAGCCATAAGCAACAACTAAATAACATTTTATTGCATGGATATACACCATTTATATTTTCTCAAGTTGATGGAACTGTGGGTTGTTTCCACTTTGGGGCTAGTGTGAGTAGCGTTGCTTTTTTTTTTTTTTAATTCATTCAAGATAGTCTTACATTTAGGAGGGAATCGTTGCCAAACAGTCATGAACAAATGCATAGTGACAGAGCAAGCCAAAGCTGATGCCATTCCATGGTCTCTCCCCGTTGGGTCCCCCTCCCCAGATCCCATGTTTCCCCCTACTTTACCTCCATGTTAGTTGGTCCATACCCCCATACTCCCTCCCTCCAGCTGCCTTGATATCCCTCCTATTCCCACCCCACTCTCTGCCACCCTCTCTTCATCCTCCAGTGTCATAGGCAAGGTTCCCCTTGCTCATGTAATAATTCACTCATGTTGAGGTTATTATTAGCTTAGCCAACTTTCAGTCTGTTTCTGATTGTATTCTAGCTTCCACATGAGAGAGAAAACATTCGGCCCTTGAGTCTCTGAGTTTGGAGTACTTCACTCAGCATAATTTTTTCCATCTCCATCCATTTGTTTCCAAATGCCATGATATCATTTTCTCTAATAGCAGAGTAGAATTTCATTGTATATATGTACTACAGTTTTTTAGTCCACTCATCCAGTGAGGGGCATATGGATTGGTTCCATAGTCTAGCTGCTAGTAAATTGAGCTGCTAAAAACATTGATGAAGCTGTATCTCTGTAATAAGCTGATTCTAGCTCTTTTGGGAAAATACCCAGGAGTGGGATAGCTGGGTCATAAGGTGGTTCCAGTCCTAGTTTTTTGAGGAGTCTCTACAATGCTTTCCAGAGTTACTGTACAAGCTTGCAGTCCCACCAACAATGTGACAGTGTTCCTCTCTTCCCACAGTCCCTCTAGCATCAGTCATTATTTGTATTCTTCATTTTTGCCACTCTGACAGGAGTGAGGTGGAATCTCAGTGAAGTTTTGATTTGCATTTCTCTGATTGCTAGTGATGTAGAGCATTTTCCCATATGTTTATGGGCCTTTTGGACGTCCTCCACTGAGAAATTTCGATTTAGCTCTGTAGCCCATTTATTGATTGAATTATTTGTGATTTTGGTGTTCAGTTTTTGAGTTCCTTGTATATTGTGGATATTAGCCCTCTGTCCCAGGTAGAGCAGGCAGATTTGCTCCCCTTCTGCAGGTTCTCTCTTGACTCTCTTGACTAATTCTTTAGCTGTGCAGAAGCTTTTTAGTTTAATGGCATCCCACTCACTTATTCTTGGCTTTAATTCTTGCACTATGGGAGTTTTGCTAAGGAAGGAGGTGCCGAACCCTATGTTGTGTAGTGTTTATCCTACTTTTTCTTCAATTGTGAAGTTGCTGGTTTAATTTCCAGATCCTTGAACCATTTTGATTTGATTCTTATGCAGAGTGAGAGGTAAGGATCCAATTTCAGTTGTCTGCATATGGCTGTCCAGTTTGTCCAGCACCATTTTTTGAAGTGGCTGTCCCTCTTCCACACTATGCTTTTGCCCCCTTTATCAAACATCGATAGTTAAAGAGTTTCCCTCTAACAACCCAACACAGTCACTCCATGTTCTCATATAGTATTGTATTTGCATCCATTTAACTCATGCTGCTTTGAAGTTTGTTTTTAAGGATCTCTTTTTACTAACACTAGCAAAGGAATATCTTATCATTTGTCCTTTATATTTTGTATTTGTGTAAGAAAAGTGTAGCAAAGGACATAAATATGCCTCATTTAAATATTTTCTGCTAGGCTAAGTATTATAAGTGAAAAGGCAAGTTAATATATCTGGACAATTTTTTACTAATAAAGAAAAACTATATATGTGTGTGTGTATATATATATATACTCACACATATGAATATTTTGTGTGTTATATGAGTATATATATTGATGTTGAATGATATATAGAAAACAGATTTCCTCAGGTGGGTACACTATTACTTGGAAGTCTGAGACAGGAGGATCACAAATTCAAGGCCAGCACAGGCAATATAGAAAGACCATTTCTCAAAATAAAAAGGTCTATATATAACTCAGTAATAAATCATTTACATAGCATAAGTGGGGCCATGGATTTAATCCCTATCACCAGATGAGGAAAAGAAAAAAATATAGATTTCCTCAAAGTCACAGGGTTTTCAATGTAACAGGAAACAGAAACTACTTTTCTTTATACATTTTTAAATTGTTTGCAGTATTAATGACTAATATATTTTGAGTACTTACAGAGATCAAATTTTTATAAATGCTTATTTTCTTTTTAAATTTATTTTTTGTGTGTAGTGCTAGGGATCAAATCCCCCAGCCTTGTATATACTAGGCAAGTGCTTTACCACAGAGTTATACCTGAAGGCCTCTTGATTTCTTTTAATTAATTTAAACCTCATAACAAGCATGAATCTGGTTCTATTATTTCTCCATTTAATACATGAAAAAATTTTAGCCCAAAATATAACAGACTTTCTCAACATGCAATAAATACATGGTAGGAGTGAGAGGCTAAATAACTTATTTTATATTTTGTTGTCTTTTTTAGAGAGAGACATTGAATAAAACAATAAGTGTTTTTGTAGTGGACTCATCTTTCTTAGTCACTTTAAATCATGCATTTAAAAATGTCTTAATTTCATTGTCGATAAAAATAAATTTTTTTCTTAGCTAGAATTAAAGGCCAGTGAAAATGAACTCAAGTAAATTTTTTGATGAAACTTCTCTTTGACAGTAGATAAGATACCAAGGGAAGTCAAGATCATTAATTCTTTGTGACCTGAGAATATCTTACTCTTTTTTCTAATTTTTAATGTCATATGTAGTTTAATATGATTCCTAACATACTCTGTGGGACTGAAATATACTAAGGAGGAATAAATTTACTCCCCTACTTTTTTTTCTACAACATCCTTTAAGATCCTTGAATAAAAGTTGTTTTGCTAATGTTGAAGTCTTTGTATTAGGATTAGGATTATCTGCAGTCCTGAAGTTAAAACTCTGTAAATTCTGCCATCTGGGATATGTATTTAAAATAAGAAATCATGTTATATAAAACAGTGTTGGTAGACCGTTATTTTTAGTGGGTCTTCCAGTTTATCCTCAAAAGTACTATACAGGGAACAAAGTCATGTATTCATTGACTTCAGTTTTCTTCCTTTTAATTTTCCATTTCTACATAGCTGCTTATAGATTACATTCATCACTATGCTAATTGCTTAATTAATGGTTTAGAAATTAGAATGTTTGTTATGCTCTTCAATTGTAAGGCCTCCTAAACAGAATACATTCTAACTTTAAATAAATTTAATGAAAGTATCACTGATATGACACCATTTATACTTCTTATGGGCATTTATATTTGGTAGATTCCATACTTTGAGAAGACTAAATGATATGCTTTTGTACTTAGATACTATGGAAATTCTTAAATTTAGAACTATTCAGTTGTTGCTCTTTTTAATGATTATTTCAGTGTGTATAATTTATTCAAACTTTTGGTGTCAATATGTATTATGGATTTTAAAATTCTTTATTGAAGTTGCAAATTTTAGCATATCTAAGAACAGACTCAAGGGAAAATGTTCAAGAAAAATTAGGAGACATAAAGGTCTTATTTTTCTTTTGTATTCATAGTTAATCCCAGAAAGTGGGATTGATAATTTGTGAAATTGCATTACTGTCACATGATAAATATGTTATAAGTTTAATATAGTTTCATGGTGTTACTGGAGGCCAGGGTCCTGATTCCAGGGATCTTAACAGACCATATTTGTCCACTTGCCATGGTAATCCAAATGGCAAATAGAGAGGGAAATGGTGGTGAACAGAATGTATTTTGCTGTGGCCATACTGGGAAGAACAGTCTAGAGACCCAAGATCTGTTTTTTAGGTACTTACGATTGTTCCAGGATTATATAGAAGAATTAGGGCAGGGGGTAAGAAGTATGCATAGCCAAGCAGTTTGGTCAAACAGGGTCTTATTTTTTCATTATCTCAAATTTAGTTTTGCGTCCCCTGCTAGTGGCAGGGAAATTGTTGTTGCTTGATATTGTGGAATTTGGTTCCCATCATAAGATGATTGTCCTGCTTAAGGGGCAGTCACGATTCCTGTCATGAGATAACCTACAGAGTCAACCATTACTGGAATTTGAGATAAGCTGTGGTGGATAGATGACAGAGAAAGAGGAGAGAGAGAGAGAGAGAGAGAGAGAGAGAGAGAGAGAATGAGAATGAGAATGAAAGAAAAAGAGAGAGGAGAGAATCATTATCAAACAATCAAGAACAAATGTGTAATGACAGAGCAAGCCAAGGCTGATACCATTCCATGGTTTCCCTGCTTGGGTTCCCCATGTTTCCATATTTCCACCTATTTAACCTCCATGTTAATTTGACTTTTCATGGAATTTGTGAGACCTTCTTTAACGAATAAAAAAATTTAAATTAAAAAATTTATTTTAGGAATATTTTCCCACATGTAATTATTCATCTACAATAAAGCTTTTATTATATCATTTAGTGGATATGCTGTAAAAAATGAAAGAGAGAGGAGAGATTGAGAAAAAACAGGTTAGAGAGACAAAATGGAATTAGTTAAGGGCTAGGTCCTCCTTCAGGGAGCCCCTATTACAATGGTGATGTTCTTCTGTAACATTTGTCATGGATTATTATTATTTTTAAAACAACATTAAAGTCACCAAGCAGTGATTTCAGACATAGACACTGAATTCTAATTAAAATAGAATCTCAACTCTGGATAAAGATTGAAATAAAGAAATATATTATAGAATGATTCTTATCTGAATTCATTGATTTAGGTTATGTGTTAAAATATTAATTTTATCAAACTGGCAAGTGCAAATTTATAGATTCAAAGAATTTTGAAAATATGATTTTAAGTAGATCATCTCATTTTTAAATTTAATATGGTACAATATCATATTTTTACCACAAAATCTTTCCAATACATTAAAAAATAATTGCCTTCATATAGATTTTTAGATTTTTAAAGTAGTTTTTTCTTTTCCATTGTTAGGGAAGAATAATCTTATCCTATGTCCTAAATTCTCTACTGGGACCCCTATAACAAAAGATAAATTACAAGAGAAAAGTAGAATTTTAACATATATATTTCATATACAAGGGTGCTTCTTGCTATACAGAGGGTCAGCCATAATAAGCCTATCATGAGTCGAAGATAGATTTTATAAATGCATTGAATACAGGTGTAAACTGAAGTTCTGTGAAGAAGCTGCAATTACATTAAAGATCCTGCAGTTTCCTTGACCTTGGCCAACTAGAACATTTTCAATGAGGAGAGATGGGGTGTTGTAGGTGGAGAGCCAAATTATCTTGGACTATCTTTGGTCCTTTAATAATCATTTATCTTGATTTTTGTATTATTCTAACATTTTTGAGACTAATAGATTGATTTCCTGAAATGTATCATTAAATTTAGAAGATCTCTAGCATACACCAGCCCACAAAGGAAGAATGCATAACATCTGAACTTTATGAAAGAGATTTTCCTGTTTTGCTTTGACCCACCTACCTGATGCTTCCACCAATATAATTGAGAAATATATTGATTTATGACTTTCTTTTGTTCTCTGACAATATAAGTTCATATAACTGCTTCCATGGTGGAATATGTCCATCATGATAACTTGAATCTTTGTTCCTGGACACAGGAACTAAGTGAGCTTAGTAAATTATTTTCTTATTTCCTTTAAAGCAGAGCCAACTTTTGACACAGCTAACCTAAACATTATAGCTTAGTGACACAGTACATTGTGGAATATCAACTATTTTCCCTTGTGATCACATGGCTTACTGGGAGCAGTGGCCCCAGACTGCTCAACATCAGGAAAGAGTATCCTGCTACATAGGTAGCCCAGGAAAAGACCAAAATTCAAAGTAATATTTCTATCAATTATCATTTTCATACCATCTTTAAATCAAAAATTGTAAGTTAAACCATCATATGTTGGGGACATCTGTATGTAGGAAATATCCAGAGAAATGAGTTATTGTCAAAGAGGTGGCTTATAAAGAATAAAATGCTATCTTTAGCTAAGAACAAAAACTGTATGAGGATGCCAGTTAGGGGAAGTTGACAAGGAAAAATATGGTAACAAGAGTAAAATTTATTATGAAGATTTAAGTTGAAGATTTCCTTAATACCTTTTGTATTATATGAGCTATAAACAATGAGTCAAAAAATCATTATATGCTACTCATATAAATAATCCCTCTACTGGTAACCAAGTATGAGAACAAAGAGTTCTATATGCATAAATATTTTTCCTGGTAATAAAAGAATTTTTAAGATGTACATGATGAACGGGATATAATGCAAGAATAAAAATCTTTGTTTGAATTAATATTACATAGATTGATAAATTAAAGTAGTACCAAATAGGATATCTAATATACAGGCAAAATAATTACATTCTAATTAATATTATGCATGTACTATATGTTTGTAGATTTTGAATGATTTATTCTTTCATGTTATGGACATTTATTAAATGCCTATTATATTTCCAGTCCTATTTTAACAGTTTGGAATACTTGAGTGAATATCTTTTAGAAAATCTTCAAAATAGATCCCTTTGATTATGCTTTCTCTATGATACTGATAATGGTGTTTCAACATAACAAATTTGTATAATGAAGAGTGTCATGGTAATTCTTACACCTGCTATCATTTAAAATAAAATGAATTGAGTAATATTGAGTAAATGGAAGGAAAAAAAAAAATCAAAAAACTCTGCCATACCAGAAAATAAACTTTCATAATCTAAGGGGTGATAAGAAAGAGAAATTGGAATGAAAGTACTTTGTCAGTTCTAATTATCCTAATTTGAAAAAGCAAATAGGCCCTCCAGATGTTACTACATGAGTTAATTGTGTCTTCAACATTAAAGGTAATTAACTTACATGCTTACACTTGTACAATTTCTTAGACTGGAGTAAAAGTCACATGCTATGATTTTCCACAGCACCATCTTCAAATAAAAGCCCTTAGTAGAATGATATAAACTCCTATATATTATTTTTTGACAAGACTGCCAAGCACTCTTAGGATTTGTAGCAGGAAATGGGATCTTAGATGTTGTCATTTGTGTCTTTCAATGGCTGCTTGGCCATTATTCATAAGTATTCTCTTGACATACATCTTTTGTTTCTCAGATTGTGTGGAGCTCCTCAGAGAAAGGTTAGGTAGATTTAGACACTGTAACTATATTTTCCATCATCTGGTCCCTGAGTGACTATAATAATAGTATAAAGAATGAACTCACTCTCAGGCCCCATGAGTCTGGGGCACGAGATGCTCCCAGGAGTCACATGCATTTTTGGTTGATGAGGGCCTCATGATCCATGAGTTCAGGGTGGCATCTGCCCCAGGAGCTACAAGTTCAGGACAGCCACTCCCCCAGGATCTGTGAGTTCTCTCCTCACAGAATCCTCAGGGTCCACAAGATTAATAGCAGCTACTGGAGCCTTTGCTGAAGTGGGGCAGGAGAATGGGCAGGTGGACACAAAAGCACACAGGGTCTCAACACAGGAAAGCCTAAAGGCAGTATTCACAGGAAGCAGTGGTGTGAAGGACTGGACCCCCTCCCCATGACAAGAATAATATGAGGATTTAGCTGATAACAGCAACCTCACCCTGGAAGTGCCTCCATCCAGGAGCCAACATGATCATCTCTCCATGCTGCCTATTTTGGCCTCCTCAGTGGAAATAACCCAAAATCCTCCCAACATTCCATTAAGACATTTGTGCTTTTCTTCTTCTTTTTTTGAATCTCTTTTGCTTCGTTTATTTTGCTGTGGTTTGTTCTTGTTTTTGTATGCAATCTTGCTGACCAGCACATTTTGTTTTTCTGCTATATCCTCCCAGTGGTGAGCTTCTCTGCTACCATCTAACCTTTCTTCCAGCAACAACTAAACATATTCCCTTTTCTCTCTCTCACACTCCCCTAAAGTCCTTACATGAATCTCTTCCTTTTTCTTTCCTTTTTTAAAGCAGAATATCCTACCTCATCTCCCTTCTCTTACTGCTCTCACTCCAAATTCACATGTTGTTCTAATTTCTAGCACATTTACTTTGTTATCAAGATAATTTTTCCTTACATAGGGACATACTAGAAATCTGAGGCAAATGACAATCTTGAATAATGGATGTTTGCTTTTATACCACTTATAATCTGATGGTTCTCCAGAAAGATAGTTGCTAATTCTTCTACTCCTTCATAGGTGGCAATTTACATTGTAATAGTTGTAGAAGGAACAAAGTTCAACATTTTCTATTGTATGCATTGACTATACATATTGATTCTTTTCTCTTATCTCATGAGGTATTGGAAATTGTAAAGGTCAATAATAATTCACAGGTTGGGGAGTCACCTATTGAACAGTACTATCCAAATTGTATCCCAGCCCAAATGGTGATCAGATAAAAACACCACAATTGATGAACAAAGTTCCAAAGTGAAGTGAGAGACCTCAGGTGCCACTCCCTGACACCGAAAATAAGTAAAAAAGAAAAATAATTCTCCTCTTTAAAACCACAATTCCCCAGTTAAGGAGTCCATGGATAAGGATTAGGATAAAAACTTAGAAAAAAGTAAAAATAACCTGATTATTAAAATGATCAAAAATTAAAAGAAATTTTAAGGAAGGAAATAAGAGAGGAATTACAGGAGCTGAAAAACCATTTAAAAATAATTATAGACACTGAAAAAAGACATAGCAGAGTTCTCAGAATTGAAAAGTACAGTCAACCAAATAACAGCTCAATGGAAGATATTAAGAGTAAACTCAGTAGAAAATGAAACTTTAGCTCTCAAGGAAAGAACATCAGACAACAAAGACAGTCTGAGTAATCTTGAACACACGGAGGATAGACAAGGAAAAATCCTTACTGATCATGATCAGAATTTCCAAGCAGTTTGGGATGAAATTAGAAGAAATAACATGAGAATGATTGGGATAGGGTAGAACATTGCACAACAAATGAATGTAACAAAAAACTTAAGATGTATATAGAACACCAAATAGACCTAACCAAATGAGACACTTGCCAGCATACATCATATTCAAAATGAATAACAAAGAAAACAAGGAAAGAATATTAAAACCATTAAGAGAAAAACACCAAATCACATTCAGAGGCAAACCAATAAGGACTAGTGTGCATTTCTCAAACCAGACCATAAAGGCGAGGAGAGTATGGAACAAAAATTTTCAAACTCTGAAAGAAAATAATTGTCAGCAAAAAATACTGTAACTAGCAAAACTTTGATGAGGAAATAAAAACTTTCCATGATAAGAATAAATTTGCAACATACATGAACACAAAACCACTCTACAGAAAACACTCAAAGACAAACTTCAAACAGATAAAGAAGCAAACGACTCCCAAAGCCATCAATCAGAGAAAAGTCAATAAAAGCATAACTCACTAAAAGATCTCCAAGATGGCACAAAATACAGTAAAGGCCACAAACCCAGAGATCCAAAATCACATATCAATTCTAACACTGAACATGAATGGAATCAATGTCCCAACCAAAAGACACGTAATAGCAGACTGGTTCAAAAAATGAAACCTAACAATATGCTGCTTACAGAAGATTTACCAAACAACCAAAGAGCCATAGATTGCAGGTAAAACTTTGGAAAAGAACCTACCACACTTGTGACCCAAAAATTCAAGCCAGGGTCATGGTACTCATATCAGGCAAAGTAGTTTTTGACTAAATATTAGTAAGAAGAGACAAAGAAGGCCACTACATCTTAGTTCAGGGAACACTACAAAAAGAAGATGTAACCATAGTTAACATTTATGCACCAAACACCTATGCTCCCATGTATGTCAAAAAATTACTCAATGGCATCAAATCACTTATAGAACTCAACACAATAATATTGGGAGATTTTAATACATCTTCGTAACCAATAGATAGATAATCAAAATAACAAACCAACAAAGAAGTCTCCTGCCTAAACAACTCTATATATCCAGTGGATCTAACAGACATCAACAGAATATTCCATCCTAAATCAGCTGAGTTTACCTTCTTCTCAGCAGCACATGGATGCTTCTCCAAAATAGTTCATATCTTAGTCCACAAAAGTAATTTTAGCAAATCAAAAAAGTTGTTGAAATTCCATGTATCCTATCAGACAATGACAGTACAATTCTAGCAATTAACAGCAAGAAAAATAACAAAGTACATAAATGCATGGAGATTGAACAATGCTCTCTCAAATGAAGAATGGACCAAAGCGGAAATGAGAACAGAAATCAAGAAATTCTTGGAAATGAATGAGAATGAAGACATAACATATCATCATCTCAGGGAAAGCATAAAAACATTCTTAAGAGGTGAATCTATAGCACTGAGAGCCTTCATCAAAAATGAGGAGAGCACAAATAAGTATACTCATGCTGCACCTCAAATGTTTACTAAAAAAGAAGAACTGTTCAATACCAAATCCAGTAGAAGACAGGAAATGAACAAGAGCAGAGGCAAAATCAATGAAATTGAGAACAATAACAACAAAATAAAATACAAGAATCAATGAAACAAAAAGTTTATTCTTCCAAAAAATAAATAAAATAGGCAGATCCTTAACCAGCCTTACCAAAAGAAAAAATAAAATTAAGCACATCAGCAAAATCAGAAATGAAAACAGAGACACCACCACTGACTCATCTGAAATCCAGAAGATTATCGGAAACTATTTTGAAAAACTATACTCCTCCAAGTTGGAGAATCTGGAGGACAGAGAGAAATACCTAGCCAAACAGAATGTTCCCAAACAGATCATTATCAGTTAGCAATATTGAAACAGCAATAAAAGCCCTTACAAAAATGAAAAGTCCCGGACCTGATGGATTCTTAGCTGAGTTCTACCAAACCTTTACAGAAGAGCTAACATATCTCCTTAATAAGCTATTCCATGAACTTTAAAGTGATGGAATCCTCCCAAACACTTTTTATGAGGCAACCATAACCTTGGTACCAAAACCCAAAAAAGACACATCAAGAAAAGAAAACTATGGACCAATATCCCTGATGAACATAGCAAAATCCTTAGCAAAATCCTAGTAAACCACATCCAAAAATACACCAAGAAGATAATACATCACAATCAAATAGGCTCATTCCATGCATGCAAGGCTAGTTCAACATATGCAAATCAATAAATGTAATTCATAACTTAAACAGAATTAAAGACAAAGACCTTATACTCATCTCAATTAATGCAGAAAATGCCTTTGACAAAATCCAAACTCATTCATGCTCAAAACTCTGGAGAAGATAGGGATCAAAGGAACTTACCATAATTTTGGCAAGTCTATTTATAACAAATCCACAGCCAACCTTATACTTAATGGAGAAAAGCTGAAAGCATTCCCACTAAACTCAGGAGCAAGTCAAGGCTGTCTACTCATACCATTCTTATTCAATTTAGTCCTCAAAACCCTAGCCAGAGCAATGAGACAAGAGAAGGACATCAAAGGGATTTGAACAGGAAAAAAGGAAGTTAAACTATCTCTGTTTGCTGAAGATATGATCCTATACATAGAAGCTTCCAAATGCTTTATCAGAAGACTTCTAGAGCTTATAAATTAATTCAGCAAAGTGGCAGGATACAAGACCAACATCTATAAATCAATATAAATCTATACTCCAACAGTTATTCTGCCAAAAAAAAAAAATCAGGAAATCTGTCTCATTCACAAAAACCTCAAAAAAGAATAAAATACTTGGGAATTAATCTAACAAAGGAAGTAAAAGACCTCTACATTAAAAACTATCAATAACTAAAGAAAGAAATCGAAGACTTGAGTAGATGAAGAGATATCCCATGTTCTTGGTTAGGCAGAATCAATATAGTTAAAATGGCCATTCTGCCAAAGTGCCATACAGATTTAACACATTCCCCATGAAGATAGCAATGTCATTCTTCACAGATATAGAAAAATCACTTCTCAAATTCATTTGGAAAAACAAGAAATCCAGAATAGCCAAAGAACTAATAAGCAAAAACAAAAACTAGAGAGGATGGATCACAATACCTGACCTGAAATTATACTATAGAACTGTAGTATCAAAAAGAGCATGGTATTGGTATCATAATAGGCAGGAAGAACAGTAGACTAGAATATGATACACTGAGACTGACCCCCAAATCTTTAACCATCTGATATTCAACAGAGGAGGCAAAAATATAGCTTAGTGGAAAGATAGCTGTTCAACAATTTGTGCGGATAGACTGGACAGCCATATACAAACAATTGAAATAAGATTCTTATCCATATACAAACAATTGAAATAAGATTCTTATCTCTCACCCTTAGATCCACAGAAATGGATCTAAGAACTGGGAATTAAACCATCAAGCATGCAATTATTGAAAGAGAAAACAGGATCAACACTTCACTACATTGGTGTAGCACCTTCTTCCTTAAGAATACTCCTGTAGTGCAAGAATTAAAACCAAGAATTAATGAGTGGGATGCCATTAAACTGAAAACTTCTGCATAACTAAGGAATTAGTCAGGCGTGTCAACTGAGAGCCTACAGAATGGGAGAAAATCATGGCCTGTTACCTCTCTGACAAGGGGTTAATATCCAGAATATACAATGAACTCAAAAAAACTTAACACCAAAAACACAAATACTCAAACTCTCCAATCAGTAAATGGGCTAGGGAACTAAACAGAAGCTTCTCAAAACGGAAATTCAAATAGCCAAAAGATACATAGATACATAAGAAAGTGTTTTACATCACTAGCAATCAGAGAAATGCAAATCAAATCTGAACTGAGATTCCACCTCACTCCAGTAAAAATGGCAAAAATGAAGAAAACAAACAATAACATGCTGAAGGGGTTGTGGGGAGAAAAGAACAGTAACATACTGTTGGTGGGATTGCAAAGGTACACCCACTCTGGAAAGCAGTGTGGAGACTCCTCAAACAATTAGGTATCAAACCACTATTCAACCCAGCTATCCCTCTCCTGGTATTTTCCCAGAAGAGCTAGAATCAGCTTACTTAGAGATACAGCTATATCAATATTTACAGAAGTTCAATTTACAATAATAAAATTATGGAAACAACCTAGATGCCCATTACTGGATGAATGGATACAAAAACTGTGGTATATAGATATACAATGGAGTTCTACTCAGCTATTAGAAAGAATGATTTTTATGACTTTTGCAGTAAATATATGGAAATGGAAAAAAACCATGCTGTGTGAAGCAAGCCAAACCCAGAGACTTAAGGGTTGAATCTTCTCTCATATGTGGAATACAGAGTAAAACCTAAGATAGGGTCAAGTTTATTTAATAGATCCACCAAATCCGAAGTACCGCAGAAGCTGTGGGGACTATAACTATGAAGGGGGCAGGGAGGGAGGAGAGGGAGGGGAAAAGGGAGGTGTTCAATACTGTAGAGTACAGCTGACTCCCATGACAACACCAAATATACCCAGGAAGGCATATAAATCTAGTAATTTCAATTTTTAAATTGAATGTGTATGGTCATTTATATCTGTAACTTGGGGGAATTACAGAGGAGTCATGAGATCTGGGTGTGAGGGAATTGGGGGAGATCCTGGACAAGGATTGGGTTTAAGCAACTCTGTCAATACGCACACATGCATGAATGTGAACCAACAAATCCTTCCATTGTGTAAGACAATGCTGAACCAATTTTAAAAAAATAATTTACTGATATCAGCTATTTAATTCTTACTATAAATCTTTAACATAAGCTTTTTCAGGACCTTTATTTTCTAGGTGAGCATCCTGAGCTCCAGGATGGTAAAAGGTTTAGTAAACTAGTAGTTGTGTGGTATTGGAACTCAGAGATTCCAGATCATAATTTGTGCATGTGAGAAGCATTGACTACTATGCAAAAATATTCTCTAATTTAGATATTCCCATATTTGTTTTTCTCTCTGACCTTTTTAATCTTCCTTCTTTTGATTCTTTTAATCCATAACAGAAAAGTCAATGTGTTTTGCTACCATCACAAGTTTCTCAAAGGTAATGTATTATAGTATTTGAAAATATTTGGAAGATGTAGAATTTGGAAGTTTGTAAAATCCTTATAATTATCACTTGGCCATATTGAAAATTCCTTAACTATTTTTTTCCTGGCTCTGTGACATTCTTGAATCCTAACTTTCTAATAGTTTTTCTAAATACTTTTTTCATCGTCAGCTTCATTTTCTTTATCTGCTACCACAAAGTTAATTTTGTCAGAGGTTGTACTGCCAGATTCTACTTCTCAGCCTTATGTTTTCCCCTGAAAATGCTGAATCAACAGAATGGGGGGAATTGTGGTATCTTCTTCCTTATCAGGGAATGTAGGACCTGAAAGTTAATAGTGGTTGAAACATAAAAATTACAAGAAGAAATATTTTAAGACCATTTCTGTATAAGATTACAAGTAGTAATACCAATTAAAAGCAGAAGAAAATGGAAAAGATTAAACAGATTGATTCTATATAAAAAGATATGCAATATCAGGCCAGATTTACAAAAACATCTGTTTGTACATCTTTTGAGGAGGAAAAAAGCTAATTAGTTTGGTACTGATTCAGATAGATGTCATTTTAAAGAACTTTTGTTTTTTCCTTATGTGTACCAAAATAATGTAATTAGATGGAGAAAATAGAATGGAGAAGATAGGTTTAAAACAGATGTTGGTAATAGACATTTACTCTATTAAAGACCATATACAGAACTGCTTGCTAGGCATATTTATGCAGAGTTAAGTGTTGGGCCATTCTCTAGAAAAATAAACCTTAACTGGAGAGCATAGATTTAGTCACGGACTTTGTTTTTCCATCAGTGGAAAATATCACTGGGTCAAAGTAGGCAGAATGGTATGTTTTGGGGGTAAGGGAGGTGGACAGGGAAGGTAATTGAATTAATCAATGCAGTAAAAAAATGAAGCTATATTTTTGTTTTTTAATTTAAAATTTTTTCCTTATTTACTGTGTTTGTTTTCAATTTGGGCTGTGAATGTTCATCTCTGTGTGTGTATTTATACTCATACCCAAATGTTTCCTAAGAGACTCAAATGACACTCTATTTAATATGAAAATCATCATTATACCAACTGGATCCTTTTCCAGCTTTTCATTGAATGAAAGGAGAAAATGTCTGGAAGAAGGGTAATCTGAGACAGTATCAACTGATTTTCACCTGAGCTCAAAGGAATTTTTTTTATTCAGTTGTCCGAGTATTTAGACCATCTTTAATGAATAAAAAAAGAAAAAAAAAACAAAATAACTCATAATATAAAAAAAAGTGGAACTTAAACCCTATTAGCTATCTGAGAATCTCTGGACATTTTCTTAGTAACACACAACTTTTCCTTCACAACCAAAAAGAATAAATGTTAGAGAAATTATAGCCATCCTTTGGGTACTATTTTTTCTACCCTGGAAACTATAAATAGTCCTTAAGAACTCATTCATTCATTTATTAGAATTTGTTCCATATTAAGCAAACTGCAAGAGGCAAGTGTTGGATAGGATCAACACAGTTTTATCTCTCACAGAATTTGATTTCCAAGGTATGTAGGTTTATAGTTTAAATTTAGGCTTAAGTTTATGGGATGGAAATTTAACTATGCCCTGTGAATTCAAATTGTGCCTCCTAATCCAGTATGATGTGGAGGGGATGGGTGGCTGCAGTTTGCAAAGTATAGGGAGTTGATAGAGTCAGATTACAAATTGCCTGAAAATTTGCTAAAAATATGCTAAAATTTTTGAAATTCATCTGATGGACAATGAAAAACCATCACATCATTGGGGGGCGGGGAAAGAGAAATGAACTGGTTTACATTTTAGAATGATCACTGTTTAAGTTCATTTGCCAATTAGGATATTTTTTCCAGGCAGAATGTGGTCCTTCTAATTCTGGGCATACTCTGTCAATAAAGGTTTATCCAACACTGCAAAAAAATAAAGTGATTTGGACATGTTTATTTCTGGTTGACAGTTATCTATCGCATACCTTTAAGGCATATTGCAACTTTTTAGATTCTGTGCAAATATAA
This sequence comes from Aplodontia rufa, assembly GCA_004027875.1. NCBI lineage: Eukaryota > Metazoa > Chordata > Mammalia > Rodentia > Aplodontiidae > Aplodontia > Aplodontia rufa. Next base: position 20,167 of record PVKS010015865.1, read on the forward strand.
TAGGTCCTCCTGAGACCACCAGTTCTGAAAGTGATACCAATAATCCTTCTATTTTCTTGATTTGGAGGCCTGCGTCAACAGTTATTTACTGATCCATTCCAGGCAATTTTCAACCAATTCTTAATCTCCTTACAGAGTTACCTTTAAATCATCCACTTGGTCTCCCTCTCATTGCTTTCTACTTCTTGTACCAGGCTTTAACCTGATAGAAATCCTAGAGGTTTGTTTTGTTTTGTTTTAATAGGAACATCTTTTTCATACAACTATCTGTTGAACTCATGTCTGCCTGCCCTGGTTGCTTTGTACCTTCAGTCTAAACAGCATAGCATCTGAAAAACAAATCTATACTGCTTGCTTTTTTATTTCATCACTCTGATATATTATCAAAGCTAGAGGACGTTGGTAAATGTTGGGTCTTGGTTTGTGGGAACATTGAGAGTTCTGAGATCTATAGCCACTGACCATGGTATAAATAATTCTACCATTGTCATTTTCATACTACCAACTTGACATGCCTTCAGTAGGCACCTTGCTTCAAGTTGCAAAAGTTGTCCAGAATATAGGAGACAGTAGGCATTTCCTTCGGATAAAGTCAAGTAGAAAACACAGATGGCTGAAGACCCCCATTTTAGCTCTTAAAATGCTCCAGCCAGTTTTATCAGCACAGTTGAGCACAGTCTGAATTTTGGCCCCTTTACTTTATTGTAATTGTATTGAGTAATATCTTCCTTGTCACATTCTTTTTTCATTTGACACATGTATGAACCGAATTATTTCCCCTCAAAATTTGTATGTTGAAGTCCTAACCCCCAATGCCTCATAATGTGACTGTATTTGGAGACAAGGTCTTTAAGGAGGCAATTAAGGTAAAATGGGGTCATAAGGGTAGGCCCTATGCAAGATGAGTAGTGCCTTTATAGAAAAGAAGATTAGGGAATATACAAAGGGGAAAGACCATGAAAAGAAATGGGGAGAAATTGGCCATCTATAAGTCAAGATCATAAGCATTAGAAGAAACCAACCCCCAGAAATCATCTGAGCTATTGGGATTACAGGAATGTGCTCCTGTGCCCTGCTGAAATGTGTATTTTTAAAGAAAGAATGGGTATTGAATTTTATTGAAAGTATTTGGGTTAGTTCATACTGTTTTTCTGTATATTCTTGTTTACATAATTTTAAACTATAACTAATAGTGATACTTAATGCTAAAACATTAGTATATTATTAGAATTATCTAACATGAATGTTATAGATAATTTACTATGTATTTTAATTGCATTCTATGGAACATTATGAAATTGAGTGTGATAGGTCAATAATTTGATCTGTGATTTTACAGTTTTATGCTTTTAGTGTAAAATCCTATTGATGGGGCTAGAGCAGTGGCTCAGCAGCTACAGCACTTGCCTGGCATGCATGAGGACACTGGTTCAAACTCCAGCACTCCATGCATAATAAGGCGTCAGAGCAATGTAAACCACATGAAAAATTAAATAAAAAATTAATTCTCTCTCTCTCTCTCCCTCACTGTCCCTCTCTTTCTTTAAAAAAAAAACTCCTGTTGCCTTGGTAGTATTGTCTGAACAAAATTATTGCCTAATTTACCATGTTTCTTACATAGTACTAAATAAATATCTTAACAATAAATGAATTTCATTGAATGATTTATTATACCATTAGAATTGCACAGTTATTTTCAGTATAGTCAGTTCTGCTATAGTATGATGTATATAAATACATATGTATATATTCCTAAAGATCTATTTTTATATAAAATCATACAATTAAAATCTGAAAGTTTTGGGGAAAAAATAGTTATGAGCTGGATCTCCAGAACTTTGAGTAAGTGACAAAAACTTGGAGCCTAATAAAAATGGTAGCATAGTTTTCATAAATGTTTAAAAGTATATATAAGGGCTGGAAAGGTGGCTAAGCAGTAGAGAGCTTGCCTGGCAATCACAAGAATCCAGGTTCTTCAGCACCACATACACAATTAAGTGGAAGAAGAACAAAAACCAGATGAGAAAATAAAATTAACTTTCTTTATCTCCCCACTCTTAAAGTATATATGAGTATACTTATTGTATATCTATGTATACTTACATATAAATACTATATAGTATATACCCATAAATATGGTAGTACACATTTTAAACTGCCTAAAGTTTGTTGTAGAGTGGGAATTGGAAGGGTTCCAGCTATGTGCTATTTTGAATTGGGGGTAGGAGGGTTAATGAAATTAAAAGTTATTAACACCATACATGGGTGGAGGTGGCTTAAAACACAAACTGAACTGAGATGGCTAGTAGATAGGGGTGTATGTGTTGTGGGGGGATGGGTTCTTGAACAGTGTGGTTCTGCTAGATACTTCTTATCAATGGAACCACATATAGGCAAACCAAAATCTGTGCTATGTAAAATGTGTTTCTTAGTATACCAACTGTGTTGGGACAAATTCAATAAACAAGTGTAATGGCAGAACTGACTCCATTTAAGGCTTAATCAAATACTTCATCTGTGAATTCTTTTGGAACTAATTCTTTTATAACTTCTTATTTTTTTACTTTTCCATTCTTGATCTGTTCAAGTTATCTTCTTTTAGAATTATTTTTGGCCATCCCATTGATTTTTATCTGCATTCAGAGTATACTTCTACTTCCCAGGTCTGATATTAGTCTTTGCCTTGGCCCAGTGCCCAGCTCAAACCTTTGTATATGAGTCAAGAGGGAAAAATATGAGGTATCCAATAGTTCCCATAGGATATTTTTATGTACCTTCTACACCATTTCTCTGTTGTACCTGAAGCCATTTTTCCACTGGAGTATTTTTTTTACTAAAATAGTGCAATATACAGTTTATGCAGGTAGCATTTTTTTTCTGTAAAGCATGACCATGACATCCTATAAAATAATGATTCTTCTCTTCTATCCTTCAAACAGTGTTGTGTAATTTGATAGAATTTTCTAGAAAAGGCTTCAATTATAAAGGAGTAAAATTCTTTACCCATCACTAGGTGGGTCTGTTAGATTAACAAGAGTAAACTATACAAATTTGTATAATGTGTTATTGACACAGGGAATGAAGGCCCAAAGAAATAGAGAAACCTGTGTCTTTTTATCCTTTGTTTTGATAAAGTGTGGACAGTTGTACAGAACTATTATTGGACACAGAAGTAGGATCAAATGATTTTAAAACGCTGCAGAAAACTTAGCAAAGCCTATTTGTTCAGATTCTTCTTGATGTCTTTGAGTACAAGATGCTCTTTCCTAAGTATAAAAGTTTTATGACCTGCTGAAGAGGAGAAGAGCTAGGTAAAGGTGAAAGTGAAATTCCTGCTTCTTCTTCTTTCTCAAATACCAAGGATGTTTATATTTTGGAGAGCATATTCATAGTGAAGCAAATAGTTTAGCATGATTGTTTTACCAAATATCTCAATAGAAATGTATATATAGGGAATTTTTTTATAGTCTAAAGAAAATAAGATTTGAATGGAGAAAATCAGAGCCCCAGTTTTATTCACAAGTGTGTTAAAATTTGAATTGTATTAATTTGAAAACACAAAAAAACACCATTTTAAAATCAATCACAATTCTAGGACTGAGTAAAAACTAAGAATTATAAAATAAATGGAAATATTTTCACTAAGTTGGTATTCCAAAAATATGTATCTTTAAAAAATATATTGGGTACACCACACACCTGCATGGTATTGCTGGCCTACAGCTTCTCCCTGCTCCAACTTGGAATACAAGAGTTGGTTGTTAATCATCATGGGAGTATATGGTATAATCACGAATCAGTGCTAATGCTGTCAATACTTACTATACCACTATTAGTACTGGGGGTAGCAATCCAATAATTATAAATTCATTAGCTATAAATGAATTTAGCATTTTCATTTATATAATCTGCACATTTCTCTGGGGAAACAGGTTTGTTAATGACAAACTCTTCACTTTACCATCCCATAGCTCTTTAGGAAAAGGATCGCTCTGTACTTAGAATAGAGACTATGTCAACTGACTTACCTATGGTAATTGACAGAGCTTATACAATGCCTCTGCTCTATGGTATTTCTTTATGAAAATGGGTTCCATTTTATTAGCCACACAATTTAGGGTTGCCTAGCAAGTTTTAAAGAGCAGAGAAGTAGTAAAAAAATTTTTTTTAAAGAGAGGGGGATAGTGAGAGAGAGAAAGAGGGAATTAATTTTTATTTAGTGTTTCATGTTGCTTTCTTTGCTTTGAGACTTCATTGTGTACTTGGTGCTGGAGTTCGAACTCACGTACTCACTCATGCCAGGCAAGAACCATAACCACTGAGTCACCGCTCCAGCCCCAGTACTAAAATTTTTTAAAAACGGAATGTTACTAACAATACTCACTTAAAGTACCTATAGAATCTGGATTAAAATGTATAAAGGAACATAAACAAAAGTGATCAACCACAGTTTTCTCTTGCATTTAGGAAAAGGTATCTATAAGATCAGTGAAATATCTACATAGTGCACATTAGTGTTTTTTTATCTTGAGATTTGTAGATGGTCATATGAATTCTATGCCATGTTTTCTCTTCCACAGCTGACTTGTAAAGAGAGGAATAACTTTTTGGCAGTTTTTCATTTTGGTGAAAAAGAAACTTAGAAAAATAGTATAATCACAAAAATAGCTAATTTTTCTGATATTTGAGTCATAGAGTCTGTGATGTTTATTTTCAGCTTAAAAACAGAAATTAGAACACAATATTAGAAGTACTTTAGACTTCACAAAATTATCAGTTATTGATAGCATTCACTTTCTTATAATGTTCTAGAGTTCATTCTCTTGTAATGTTCTAAAGAAAGGACAATTTAACCTTTTTAATGAATGCAAAAACTTATTTTGCAAAGAGAATTCTTATGTCCTAATATAAAAACTACAGGGGACCAGGGAGTCTGAGACATAAAAAAAGATGAAAAAGGGAAAAAGGTGTTCTTGTTCCTGTAAGCCAGAGTGTACTTACTAATCAACTCAGGAATCAAACATGTTCCAAAGATACCTATATGGTGCATACATATAATTACTTCAAGACCACTCTAACTTATGGATATGACTGAACCTAAATATCTTCTGAATTTCTGCTTTTTCATATTTTATAAACATAATTTTTCCATAACATGTTTTTAGCCTGTGTGTGGGCTGGAATTGTGAAACTGGATGGAGTTGGAAGTACTTTAAAGAATAATGTCACAAAGTAATTTTTCCTAGTATTATTAATGGGTCTTCACACTGGTTCCCAGGCATAGCAAAATAATGAAGCAAGGGGGAATTAAATATCTTTCCTTTCTTTTCAAAGTGTAGCAGACATTATTTGTCTAAGTTAGCCATCAGGACTGCTATGTTTTCATTTTAAAAAGTATTAGTTAATGAAGTAATACATCATATTAGCACCTAACAAATTTAAGGAGTTTAGACATTGCTGTGAATGAAAGTTCTCAGGGGTTTAAATATGTAGTCACAACTGTGGAGAAACTGATTTTGGTAAGAGGTAGGAAGTCTATTCCCAGTGGACAGAGCAGAAGGGACTGTGGAGAACATTTAACTGCAACAAAGCTGAAATGAGTTATTGTGCTTATTTTACACACATCATTTTCCAGTATGCATTTTTGGTGGTTTTTTACACTTATAATTTACTTCTATATATTTATATGTGTTGATTCAAAATTTAAGATTTCTGCTGTTAGCATTGAGGCTCTGGGCAATTCAATGTAACCTTTTATGCTTTCATTGTTGTATGCATGAAATTATTCAAATGACTTCTGTGTACACCTTAAAATACTGTGAATGTGAAATGAGAGAATATAATAAGTGCATTTTTAAGCAGAAAGACATCATATACATGCCAGGCTATAGGATTACATGTCCGTGTATAACAATAGTACTCAAGCATACCGTAGGTCTCAGATTCTGTATGTGATTTATAGAATGCAAGCTCTGTGTTTGTTAGAAACCTTCTTCAATTTCTAGTTGGTCTAAAAAGTAGTCTCCTGCACATCTCTGCATAGTAGCCACAGCATGACCCACAATGCCTCTGCTCACCTCTGCACACTGGTCGCCTGTCAAGTCTCATCAGTCACTCCACAGAAGCCACATAGCTTCTCGTTCACAACAGGTTCATTCCTACCTCGGAAAGGGCTTGTAATTGGGGGTTCCTCATTCTGGAATGCTCTTCTGCCGAGTGCCACATGACTTACACTACACTGTAATTTGTGGCATAGTAGGAAATATGATTCTGTTCATGAAGACATTAAACTGTTCTCGAGATCTTAGAGTCTAAATTTGTAAATTCCTATTCCATGGAAATATTTCTAAAGTAAACTCATAGATTTAATTCTACCATAATGAAATATTGATGCTTAATAGGAGTAACAATTTTACATGAAATTCCACGTAAATTTTTACTAAACTTTCACCTCTTAGGAGAAGTTTTCTTTGGTTCTTCAAACGAAATTTTCCTCCCCCAACTAACTCATATTACGGTCCATCATTTCACTCTGCTTGCTCATGGAGACATCGCTATGTGGCATCATATTTGTTTCTTTGTTCTTGTTTTTGCTCCAGGTTAGAATGTTTTCCTTTGTCTCCCAATGCAGGAATGTTTTTAGTAGGTAGTGACTTTAATAGGACTTTTAGAATATCTCACCAACCCGAACGGTGCATGGAACAAAGAGGATATGCAATAAGCTTTGGAAGAAAATAATAAAAATTAAAGGAAAGAGGAAGACAAAAAGAGGGAGAGAGGAAGATAAAGAAGAATGCAGGAAAGTGGAATGGGAAGAAGGGAGGACAAAAGAAACAGGGGAAAAAAGGATGAATGGATAGATTCTGGCTGTATATCCCTGGTTATCAGTTGCCATTTGTTTTCTAGTAGACAAAAATATCACTTCAATATTTGGAGCTAATTTTCAGAACATTTAAAACCTAAAAATGCACTCTGATTTTGGGACTGCCTCATGTCTATACTTACTTATTCTCATATTTAAATGTACATTGACATATAATTATCTGTATTTTTCTATTCTTGCCTTTGTGTGAGGTTGACACTCTAGTTCACTATGTTAAAGTTGGTAAGGCAAACAGCTGTTGCATATTTTTGTTGAAGGTCAACAATGAACAAAATGTTGTACGATGGTGGGTGTTATCCTTTCAGTAGCTGTGAATAATTGGTGATTCTTATTGTTAGTATTGCTACTTGTGTACTTATCCTTCAGTAAGACTAGCAGACGGCATTTTATAGCTGCCACAAAAGCTGATTATAATAATGATGATAATGTATAGTTTAATAAAACTATTAATGGGTTCTATGTGTATTAAATTTGCTGGCTATATGCCATTGCAAGCACATTTTCTTTCTTTCTTTCTTTCTTTCTTCCTTCCTTCCTTCCTTCCTTCCTTCCTTCCTTCCTTTCTTTCTTTTATAAAGAGAGAGAGGGACAGTGAGATAAAAAAAAGAATCAATTTTATTTAGTTTTTCATCTGACTTTCATTTCTCTGACACTTGGTTGTGTATGTGGTGCTGGGGTTCCAATCTGTGTCCTCACACAAGCCAGGTAAGCACTGTAGCCACTGAGCCACACTCCATGTGCCTGCAAGCACATTTTCACAGTGATGATTAGTAGATTGTGAACAATGTTACATAGGTTTGCAATGATGAGCATGAAGACTCCATCATTAAAAACACTCATCCAGTTTTGTTCCTAGAGCTCTGTGTTTCTCTGGAGATTTCATTTCTGAGAACCAATCACTAGACTTATTCACTGTGGTCTAGTACATTCGATGTTAAGTTATAATAAATCCTCATTTACCGAGGCTCCCTTGGAGTTAAAGGTAGTCTCTATTCTGGAATGAGCCTCTGGTCTCCATTTAGGTAGATTCAGGGTCCATCCTACCTCACTTCTGAACTTTTTTTTAATATGTCATACTTCAACTCATCATGCATACATTTTGTGGACTGTGCTCTTTCCTTAATATTTCTTTATATGCTTCATTAGAGAAACAAGCATTAATGTTTTCAATATCATACTGCTATCAAATAGGCTTTAATGAACTTCAAATTTTTCCAAACTTTTTAACTTTCTTATGTGTACATTTGTGTTTTTAGTTTTTTGGAGGACCCAAAATAAATAACTTTAATACATTAAATAACATAGTTTTTCCTAATTATATTGGTTCCAAGGTCAAAATAATACCCAGAATTATTTAAATTAATTTTTTATTCTATGCAATTACAAGCAAATTGCCTATTTCTTTTTTTTTTTTTTTCAGGGTTGAGGACTAAACTCAGGGCCTTGGGTGTGCTAGGCAAGCACTCTGCCACTGAGCTAAATCCCCAAACCCTGCCTATTTCTTTAGATAACCATGTTTTATTGAATGGTGCGATGTGATGACTCTCCTTTGATTTTTCTAGGGGGGATATTTTTTATTTTATGTATTTTAATTAGGGTAGTTAGCATATTAATTGGACAAATAAATGAACTTCAGTGTGTCATTTCCATGCATGCATGTGTCATGCTTTGAGCACATTCACCCTTGCCTCTCTTCCCCAGACTCTGCCGCATCCCTCATGGGCCCCTTCCCATTCTCTAACAGTTTTAGAGAAATGTTTTCTATGTATGCTTTTTATATTTGTAATGCATTTTTATTTTTAAACTTTTTTATTTACTGAAAAGCATTTGAGTTATCAAATATTTTCCACTGGAGTTCATTTTCTGGCATAGTAGAAATATGATTCTGTGCATGAAGACGTTAAACTATTCTTGAGTTCCTAGGTTGGAGTCCAAATTTAATATTCTATATACCTTGGAAGTATTCCTGAGTAAAGCCATAGAATTAATTCTACAATTCTAACATATGGACTATCAACAGAAGTAACGTTTTTACACAAAATTTCATTCTGGTTTGTCAGAATATACTATCTTAATATTCTTTTCAATTTGTTCTCATATGTAGTGTGTTCCATTTTATCTCCATATCTTATTCCCCAGAAAATATTTCCCATTGAGAGCAAAGGCAATGAAGCCCATCTATACTAGAGCAAATTTATATGTCTCTGGATTTCATCAGCTTCTCAAAAGGTGAAAGCCACTACTCTAAATGGTATACAGAATTTTATGTATGATTTAGGGGTTTACTTACTTACCAGAGCCCATTTATATTTCAGTGTATTTTTATTTTGTCACATGAAATTTTCCACTGTTCAGTCATCCATATAAAAACTCAATATTATAACATCAGTTTTCTTTCAGACCAGAAAGAAGATTGCGTCTATCCTTCCTTTTGGAATACCACTTTCTGCTGATTATTAATAATTTGTCACTCCACCAAAAATAGCAGAGTCACTTGCAGGCAATGGAAAAGTTCATATTTTTCTATACTGGTCCTGTTTGTGGGTCTTTTTTCCAGTGCTTGAAAATAATGTAGCAAAATGAGAGTTGTCATCAGGATGACAATATTGAAATTTTAATTTAAGATACCTTCATACTTAATTTAAGTATAAAGTTGTAAAAATATGGATTCCCAGGACAACAGGCCTCCATTCTGTGGGGAGTGCAAGTGAGAGAGAACAGGGGACAGAGTGGGATTTTAATCTTGATTGACTGTGTATTTTTTATTTTGCTTACCTATAATGCAAATACGTTTCTGGATTTCTTCATCTTTTCTTAATGGTTCAATGGAAGATCTTCCTCCTGATTCTAGGCACCCCCCATTACTTAGAGGCTTTCTTAAAAAAAAAAAAAGTATAATTGTCAATTATTTTTCTGCTTCTTTGAAATATAAATCTTTTGAAAAGCTTCTTGCCAGTTGAACAATCCAGGAATATCTTTCCAAAGAACCTGGAGCCATCATTTTGAAATGTAAACATAAAGAAATTTAGGGTTCTGTCTCCCAGTTTCTGTAAAAGGGTAGGAGCTAACTTCAGTGCGCCCTTACTTCAAGTTGTAAAATTACCTCCTATTCCAAAGACAGGAAAGAATCTGCTTTTTCTTTGCAAAAACCAATTAGCAAACAGATGGCCTAAGATCCCACCCTCCCATTCCATAAAAACTCTCCTGTTTTTATTCCTGTGTGAGTTAAGAATGAGTATGTCCCCTTTATTCCCTATTGCAATAGCTTTGAATATATTCTCTTTTGCCTATCTATTTTATCCAGTGCAGTTTTTGCTTTGATATAGTTGTAATGTTTTGTTTCCAAATATTACTCTATCTTCTTCCACTAAGATCACAAATTATTCCCAATAGACCCTCATTTTTAACTTTTATTAATTTACCTCTTTAAAACTATTTAGTGATAACCATGTACCCCTTGTTAAAATTAGATGACAGTCCTTTCATCTTCCTCAGTATTATTCCTGATTTGGAAACTTTTCAGTTATTTTTGTAACTGTTGGTAATTTCTCCTCCATTCTCTATCTATACATCTTTCTTTGGTAAATGTCAAGTATGTTTCAACATCCAAATATAGGTTGAATATCCCTTATACAAAAATGTTTAGAACCTGAAATATTTGGATTTAGGATTTTTTCTTTTTCAGAACTTGGAATATTTGCATATGCAGAATGAGATTTGTGTTGGGCATGGAACCCAAGTCTAAACATGATATTCATTTATATGTTACATGCATCTTATAAACATAGTCTGAAGGTAATTTTATATAGTACTTTTAGTGCACCTGTCTTTTGACTGTAATCTGTCATGTGAGGTCAAAAATGGAATTCTCCACTTGTGGTATCATGTTGATATTCAAAACATTTTGGGTTTTATAGCATTTCAGATTTCAGATTTTTGGATTAGGGATGCTCAACCTGTCTTTACTGACAGCTACAAAGTGGTATTTGTCCAGCCATAATCCTCTGAATTGATAGATGTGCTTTCAGTTGCTTTCTTGTATCTCCAGTTCAATGCCTCCAGAGCATCTTGGAACCTTAATTTATAGTGATCTCTGTCTCATAGCCTTTGTAATATTCCTTTACTGTATAAGTATACAACTCTCCACAAAGGTAGCCAAGCTGATAACCTGAGCATCAACCCACAGCACATTCATTTACTTGTTAAACAGAAGTGTAATTAAATAAAAGAATTCAGGTAATATTTTTAAAATGTTATAGGGTTTTAACAGACACTGTATCTTCTTTCTGAATGATGGTCAGGAGAGTGAGATGGAGTCATGTGAGTATAGCTTGAAAAAACCAGCCCACAGGGAGTGAGGCTGATGGCTTTGCCACTAGAATTTATGCTTCCTACCACTCACTACTCAACTGAATACTCAGGAGAGAGAATGGTAGAAGGAAACAGATTTATTCAAAGATACCTTGAAGAAGATAGAGGTGCCTTTCCACTTCAAACCTCAACCTTGTGGGGGTCAGGGTACAAAGGGTGTGTGTGTGTGTGTGTGTATGAATAAAATGGGGTTATGATGAGACAATGGGCAGGGTCCTAGCTGAGCAGGGGTTTCCTTTCCTCTACTTCCTCAGAGAGCAACTGATTGGGCTCAAGTTCCTGAGGCCAGCATCTGCAGTTTCGTCTCAGAAAGACTTTGCTTTTCTGAAAGTCAGTTTGGCTGAGCTGAGGAGTGGAGTGGGCATTACAGAGACCTCTTTACAGAGTTAAAAATACCATGTGCCTTAAAAGATTAGGGAGGGGAGTTGGAGCCGCTCAGCAGTTATGGCTCTTGCCTGGCATGCATGAGGATGCAAGTTTGAACATCAGCACCAGGTACAGAACAAAGTGTGGGAGCAACGAAAGCCACATGAAAAAACAAATAAAGATTGATTCTCCTTTTCTCTCTCTCTCTCACCTCTCTCACTGTCCCTCTCTCTTAAAAAAAAAAAACTAATAGGGAGGGAAGGAGGGAAGGGGGAAGCAATTCTGTTAAACACATTTTTCCAGGGGGTTGCTATGTTACAACCTGGTTTTTGTTTTGTTATTCTATTCTGGTTGGTCATTGTTTGCAGTGCTGGGGATGAGATCCAGGGCCTTGTTCAAGCTAAGCAAGTTGTCTACCACTGAGCAGCATACCCTGCCCAATGACTTGGCATTGATTAGTTGATTTTGATCTATTAAAAAACAAGTTCAAAACTAGACAATGATTAGTTTATAACAGTATCAGTTAATGGGTACATACTCTATGACATGACAAACAATTTTGTGAAGAGTTAGAGAATATTTTAGGATCAAGATGCAAAACTGAGGATATTATGTAAGGCATTATGTAATCATTTAAAATGTGATCACTTAAAAATGTTAAAAAAAAATTCAATCTCCGCTACCATATAAGAGGCAGGAGCTACATTTAGCCTGTAGGTCTAGTTTTCAAACCATATTAAAAATGAGAGGATTAAATTCATGGTGTAATGAGATAAAATTTAAAAAATAATCCTTAAATCATATGTTATGCCATATAACCTACCAATCCTGGTATGTGTATGTGTGTTATCTGTGTTCTGAATTTTTTCTTTGGATCTAGTAATTTTAATTTCTGGGTTATAATTTTCTTCCTCTCAGTGTTACAATTTCTTGGTAGATGTAATTGCTAAAGGACTAAGCAAATTATATAATTACATTTTTACAGTAGTTGCATGTAAGCAACTGATCAACAGAAGAAAATGAGAATTATAGTTCATGTCATGAAGCAAGAAGCCTGTGTTAATTTAATTGGAAGATGCTAGAAAAATGGCCATATTTGTACTTATCACCTGATTACCTCATTTATGACATAAAAAGCTTTCAGAACATAAAGAGGAATTAGAAGTGACTTTTGCTAAAAACACTGACTCTTCTTATGGGCCTGTAGATGCTCACTGTGTAAGTAAAAGCAAGATAAAACTTAGCATCTCTGACTTCATTTTATAGCTGACTCTTTTACTTCCTTGAAGTTCAGGCTGGGTCCATGCTCAGCTCTGCACATAGGGATGTAATTACTGAAGGAATGTAATACAATGCTGATTAGCCCTAAATTTACCTAATCTTCTTAGTCCCTTTTCAACAATGATGACCAAAATAAGAGTAACTAAGGTATTTTCAAGTTTTGTAGGGGTATTAAACTAAGGTATTTTCAATTTTTGTAGGGATATTAAACTACAAGCTTTTACAACTTCCTATTCCAGACTCCAGGAGAGGTACCTGTAAATTTATGAGTATGGGGCTGGAGCGGTGGCTTGGCGGTTACGGTGCTTTTCTGGCATACGCGAGTACGCAAGTTCAAACCCCAGCACCCATGTACACAACGAAGTGTCTGATTAATGAAGGTTACTTGAAAAACTAAATAAAGATTGCTTCTCTCTTTCTCTCTCTCTCTCTCACTATCCCCTAAAAAAAAAAATTATGAGTATGCAACAATTGTTTTTCATCCTTCAGCTATTTGAATAATGTAAGAAAATTAAATTTCCTTTCTAACAGGGTCAACAGTGTTATCCTAAGGGAAGGTCAGTCCAGTCTTTCACTATTGCCTTGAGTCTTCCTTTAATATCCAAATGATTATTGAACTAATTCTGCAATATATTTGAACTTCCCTGTGAAGTGGCCAAAAGTCATTTGAACAGCTACCCAAACCCACACTCATTTTGAATTCCATGAGCCTTGCAGATAAGTCAGCCCATGATAAGATCACTGTCCTAAATGGGAAACCCTGATGATTGGAACCCAGGTTGGCCCATATGCAGGAGCATATCATGGGAACCAGATTGCCCCCCTTAACTGATAAGGACTTCTGTGGAGCTACCTCTCAGAACCAGTCTTCAGATAATGAGCAACAAGATCATAGTCTGACCAAGATGATCTACTATGCTGGGTGTAAGCCCCCTAGCCATGCAAGATCCTAACCTTTGCCTTTATTTTCCCCTTTTTTAAATGAAGCCTCAAGGTTTAAGTCCCTTAAAAACAGAACTTTGCTCATTCTACCCATATATCTGTTCTCCCCTGCGTGACCATACTGATCAAAGCCTCTTTACTGCCCTTTACCACTGCTTTTCTCTGTGATTGCCATATTGGGATGGATGACTGAGCCTGGTCTGTTGGGATCACCCAGAGCTGGGGTCTTTACTCAAGGACTCTGGTAATAAGGAGAGGTAACAAGAGTTCCCTGATAATATCTCTCCAATTAAAAGGAATTTAGGGGCTGGAGTGGTGGTTCAGAGATTATGGCCCATATGAGATTACACGAGTTGGAACCCCAGCACCACGTACACAACAGTTTCAGAGGAACAAAAGCCACATGAAAACCTAATTAAAACTGATCTCTGTAGTCACTGAAGCTCCACAGTAAGGACACCTTGCAAATATAGGACAATTATCTCAGCAGCAGTCCATTCAGAGTTCAGCAGGACCTGGAACTTTTTTATGGTTATTGAATCTTCTTAAGTCTATCAAAAGCCCTATTGGTCCTTTGGAGGAAGGGGTCTGCCCTGATTCAGCTCCTTCTTGTCTGCTTCCTACTCATCCTGCTGGCTTTCTTTCCATTTTGGCTCCCGCTCTCTATTCTCTGATCAGTGTGGTAACTTTCTTTACTCAGATTTTGCTTACTTTATTCTTACTGAATGTGTAATTGGTGCTTGTTTTATTTTAATTGCTAATCTTGGCAGCTCATAAAAGGGATCACTAATCAAGAAAGTAGACCTTCTTCCCAGATGGTAAGGAATTGTGATCTGGTTTGTTTGACCTTTTCTCTCCTGTAGACCATGTGTGTTGGACTGACTTGTCTCTTCTCTCTCTGTCCCTGTCTCTGTCTCGCTCTGAGTCCCTGCTCCCCTTTGCAAGTTTATACCAGGTGGGTACTGTGACCATTTTTGTAAAAAGTTTTGAGGGAAGTAAACAATAGTATACAAACCTAGTTATCATACTTAGGAAGCACAAAAGTATCAACTTTTCTCTTTTAAAGGTTGTCAAGGGGCTGGAGCAGTGACTTTGTGGTATCATTCTTGCCTGGTATGCTCAAGGACCCAGGTTCAAACCCCACCACCACATACACAAGTAAATGTTGGAGCAACAGAAACCAGATGAAAAGCTAAATAAAGTTGGTTCTCTGTTTTTCTCTCTCTCTCCCCACTATACCTTGTCCCACTCTCTCTCTTTAAAAAAAATAATTAAAAAGGCAGTCAAACATCATTCTTTATAACCTAAAATATTCATATATACAAGAGAATAGTTATGAAACTAAAAGGACACATTATGATTTGAATACTGCATCCACCAAGAGAAAATTAGGTCTGAATCAGAATTATAGAATACCCTAAATTTCTTATATTTAAATTTCTTTATTTTATTTTTTAGAGAGAGAGAAAGAGAGTTCATTTCTATTTATTTATTTTTCATCTGGTTTTTGTTTTTCCTCCACTTTGCCATGTATGTGGTTCCAGGTTGTTTCACATGCCAGGCAAGCACTCTACCTCTGAGCCATGTCTCCAGCCCTTCTTGTTTGTTTGTCTTTCTTTTTCTTTCTTAACCACTATTTGGCTATTACATGTCTGTCATTTGTTTAGAAAGGAAACATACAGACTAGACCCATAATCCTTGACTCTATTAATTCAGTAATTTTATGTAGATCCATTTCATTATTTTGGGTAGCCATTCAGAATGACTTAGCCACGTCATAGGGCAGCCCAAGTATATTGAAGAATTATCCCAATAATCATTTGGATATTAAAGGAAGACTCAAGGCAATAGTGAAAGACTGGACTGACCTGCCCTTAGAATAACCTTATTAACCCTGTTGGAATAGGAAATTTAATTTTCTTACACTATTCAAATAGCTGAAGGATATAAAACAAGTGTTCCATACTCGTAAGTTTACAGGTGACAAGCAGAAGTTAAGGAGTTATAAAGTTAAGGCAACAGGGACAACAGAGACCATGACAAAGAGAGCATAGAACATCCACAGTTAAGCTCAAGCTGATAGAGACTCTACCAAGAATGCTTGCACATAATTGCCACATTATTTGATATGTTTTCAGTTACAGCTAAAATTTCAGAATTGTTAGTGTTAGGAGTTGAATTGTTTTCTTCCCCCCACCCTCTCCAATTCACATACTAATGTCCTCATCCCTCAGAATATGAACTTATTTGAAGATAGGAACTTTACACAGGAAATAAAATAAGTTCTTTAGGGCAGACTCTAATCCAATATGCCTGGTGTCCTTATATAAAAAGAAATTGTAGCACAGAGATTTGCATAAGAGGAAAAAATATGAAGAGACAAGGGAAAAGACCCAGATAGGGAAAGCTGGAACAGATTCTTCCCACACAGTCTTCAGAAGGAACCAGCACAGCAAACACTTTCATTTGGGACTGTTAGCGTCCAGTACTGTATTATAATAAATTTCTTTCATTTAAGCCACCCAGTTGTTGTACTTTGTTACAGCAGTCATAACTCTCCCTGATCTTAAAATATGAGCATCTACTAAATTTTTTAAAAAGTTGAAACTAAAATATATCTCCATGCCTTTTCCTTTAGAATCAGAATTGTAACCCATTTCTTTTAAACAAGTTTAGTGTTGAATGCAAAGGGCCAGGTACAGTTGTCATTCTTCTAGGCATTCAGAATTTTAACTGAATTTTCAAGATATCAATATCCTTTGGTAATTTTTTCAACCACATTTCCTTAGTTATAAATCTTGCTATTGATAACTAACCCTTTCTGTATGACTCAAATTCAATTTATCTAAAAGAGAAGAGTAGGTGTTTGAAAAATCATCATACCAGGTGAAATATTTGTATTTATTAGCATTTAATTACCTATTATTCTCTACCACACCATCCCAATTGCCTTATGCCAGTCTTTTTAGTCAGGGGAGAAGATTATAACCAACCACTGTTAGTAATTGCTTACTGGTGACAATGAATTTGGCAAGTAATCAGACTTTTGTAGACAACTTTCTGCTAGAATTCAGTTCACTATAAACACAGCTAAGATTTGGGCCAAGTGGGGCTTGTCCACAAATTTATAATTTTGTAATTTTGTTATTAAAGAGAGATATGTGAAACTCAATTTTTAAAAATTTTT
This sequence comes from Aplodontia rufa, assembly GCA_004027875.1. Lineage (NCBI taxonomy): Eukaryota > Metazoa > Chordata > Mammalia > Rodentia > Aplodontiidae > Aplodontia > Aplodontia rufa. Next base: position 37,197 of record PVKS010015865.1, read on the forward strand.
CAGGTATTATGATAACTGTGTTCAACATCAAAAATTTATCTAAGTCTAGAATGAATGGTCAGATGGTTGCAGATAGGAAACAAAGTACTCCAGAAATGTGATTTATCATTCATGATATCAATCTATGCTCTATTCAACTTAAGTTCCAAATTATTTAACAACAAAGTCTTGGTTCTATTGGTTAAATCAAATAGAAATCAACTGATCTACTCTGTTAGCAATTTTAAATACTTCCTATTTACAAATGTGAGAGCATGTGGCAGAGGAAAAGATCACATGAGTAGGCAGGAATCCAGAGCACAGAGAATGGCTTGTTTTGAGACCTTTCAACACTCTCCACGACCTCAACACTGCCACACTGAGGACCAGGCATCCAGCACATGAACTTTTGTTGGACAAAACACATTCAAACCATAATAATGACCAAATAAATTAAATTAAACAGTACTTCAAATGTATATAGGCCTCATTTTCCCAACCTGCAAAATTAATAAATTGGGTTATATGAGTTATAAGGATCATTCTATCTCTGAGGACTGGAAGGGGAGTGAAGAGGGTAGGGAAGAAAAGACAGAAGAAAATAAATTCAGAAGGAAATAACAGTTTCCCCCTCACTTCTTTGTCTAAAATATATTTGTTTTGATGGTAGAAACTATTAAATAAAACAAGAAAGTGGCATCCATATGAATACCAGTGGGTTTTTTAAAAAATATTTTTGGTCATTTTGCTGATGGAAAAATTGTGTGGGTTATACATTCAAATAAGACCTGTTTTATTAGTTTAAATTAGCATTAATCAAAGGGGTTTTTTCTTGTTGGTGTTGTTTGTTTGTTTTAAAGAGAGACAGGGAGAGTGAGAGAGAGAGAATCAATTTTTATTTATTTCATCTGGCCTTTGCTTCTCTGACAGTTGTGTATGTGGTGCTAGGGTTTGAACCCAGGTCTTGCACATGCCAGGTAAGCATTCTAACCATTGAGCCATCGCTTCAGCCTCTTGTTTCGTTTTAATAGAGAAACTGCCCACAAATTTCATCATACACCCCTGGCATCAGGACAAGGTCTTGCCCACTTATAAATCAAAACCTGAGTATAACCATAATTTCTATCTGTTAATAATAGAGGGATGTCATGAAATATATTTAACCAAACTCATGACTCAGGCATTGGAAAGTTCCACCAAGATATGAAGGAATAATGTAAAATTCACTCTGCTTTGTAGATGCTTGTACCTCTTGTATCCAAGAAGGAAAAATGTGATCCTGGAGAAACAAACATGTACATTGTAATTCTAATTAGCTAGAATGGGAAAACTGACTTTTAACAGATGATACCCTTCAGTTTCTCTAGAGAGTCTCTAAATATCTTTCTCATCCATGCCATCCCAGAGAGTCTTTATGCTTTGCTGGGTAAAATCCCTGGTGGTAGACTCATGATTTATTTCAGTCCCACTTGCCCATCATTCTAAATAATATAGAACCCTAAATTCCAAGCTGTGCATTTGCCAATAAATTTATAGGACAAACATATCAGAGCAAGGTTTAGACTACATGATTCATTTCTCAGTTCTACGACTATTGTGATTGATACATGTACAGCATTTGGTTTTCAATAGAAAATATAATTTAGACCTTAGAGAACTATTATCCAAAAAACCCATGGTTTGCATTAAATACAGTCATGAATGCATTAATGTGAAGTTGTATGTATAGAATAAAGCACTAACTAATTATAGATGGACAATATCTAATAATTGTGTTGTTTAGCCTGATTTTTTTAAAGATACTATGATGCACCCTGACTTGATACTGTTTCTTCTTCAAATGATAGAATAGTTCAAGATAAAAAATGACCTTTGTTGTGCCATTGTTTCCTTTCATTTACTAAATTTTCCTTAACTAGATTTTATAAAATCCAAGTCATTCACATAACAGGGCAGGTTAAAGCCATGGGAAACTCAATAACATCCTGAATGATAAAAATCATCAATTGATAGTTGTGATCATCAAGGGTATTGAGTGCTAAACATGGAGAAGTCTTCTGTCCAAGTGTAATGTAGACTACTAAATGCTTTGCTAGATAGTAGTGAAGTGATGAGTGAGTTTTATTGTAATTTATAGTATCATGTTGACATTCAAACTAGTTTTAGCATGTTAATATTTGTAAATATATTTTGTTTCATTTCTTACTAAATAGCTGATGTCAACTATACTCATTTCTCTGTTAAATACAGAGAAATAATAATAAAGTAAATATAAAATTCCATAAAAGGTAACTAATAGGGGCTGGAGTGGTGGTTCAGTGGCTATAGTGCTTGCCTGGCATGTGCCAGGATACAGGTTTGGACCCTAGCACCAGGTACACAACAAAGTGTCAGAGTAGCAAAAGCCACATAAAAAATTAAATAAAATTGTTTCTCTCTTTCTCTTTCACTGTTCATCTCTCTTTTAAAAATCCTACTTAATAATTAATAAATATATGCAAATAAACAACTACTTATTCAGGAAACTATTTTGCCAAACCTAACATCTTTATTAAGGGACATCTTTATTAAAAAATTATGTTTTGTTCTTTTCATGCTAACAATTTTCTGGTTTTAGGTTGGATGATTTTTTTTTTAAACAGCAAGTTTAATTCATTGTTCCTTTCCTGAGCATTAGAATCAAAATGTGTATGCAGAATCATGGAATCATCCTACCTATTGTGTGTACTAAGAATGGAAAAGCACTGGTGGGAACTAATTGTGTCTATGCTGAGTAATTATCAATGGAAATGAGTTTGGCCATTCTTCTTTGCATTGGGACATTTACACAGTATTGTTGAGTAAATATTGATACTATATTTGTGCATTCATTAAAATGCAAAAGCTTCTCATTTCAATTTGTACAGCATGGATCAAAAGAAGGAAAGGATTAGATGGAAAAAACTTGCAGCATGAATGTATTTGTGGCTTAGATAAATTCTCTTTAAGTAGAATTAGATTTGCAAAGGAATCTCCGTATGCTTATAGTTTTTCTTAAAAGGATTTGACTATTTTGGTTGAAAGAACCAATCCTTGGTAGAACATGATTAGGAATAGAATCAGCTAGTAACTTTTTAATAAATTATTTCATAGCCCAATTTACAAATTATAATTTGCCAATTGATTATCTGTCTTTTGGATAGATAACTACAATAATGACCCACCCTTATTTTAACAGCCCTTGTGAATTCTCCTGTAGTTACTTTTCAAACTGCCATTTTTCATGAACACCACATTTTCCAATACTTTCTTAATGCATAAGCATACTGCATTTATTTTAAAAGCTATTTGCTATAAAATGCATGTTACACTATTCCCGTTAGAGGAAAACAAAGACACTACCTAAAATATGGTTAGACAAATAGCACTTTTTCAGAAAATGCCTTGGACTACATTAAAAAATTATAACAAAGAAAATTATGTTCAGTGCAATGTATTTTCAGTCCAACTGTGACTTCAAAGTAGGACTCCAGAGCTGGCAGTTTCTTCCTTTATGAATATTGCCCAACAAAGTAGAGATATTTTAATACTTTCATACTGAATAAAGTGACATGAATGTGGTTAAAATTGTAAAAAATATTTTAAGATCCAAAGCAAGGGTGTGAGACTTAAAGATAACTGCCACTTAAATGCTTGCCTTCGCATCATGCGGTGGCCTGGATTTTGGCGCTAGACAGGCTTCCCATGCTAAGCTTTACTTCTTATTGTGTTAGAAGTTCACTTCCACATCTAGCCTTGTTGAAGAGCCAGGGTGAAATGACTTGAGAAGCAGCAGACCTGAAACATTCCCTGCACCATCATCCATCAATGTGTATTTGGGGATCAGGAAATAGGTCCAGGATTGACTGTGTCATTGAGTTGACAACCACTTTCTCTCACACTCTTACCGAACTTGTATATGCATGGTGGCTGCACACTGTGGGAGAATATACTGATGCTCTTGGCAAGTAGAGATAAATTATCCCATGGTTTGAGGATAAAGGTAAAGAGGTATGTGATTGTGCAAATGATAAAAGCACGCAAACGAAGGCTACTAATGTTTGTTAGCTTTTCTGTTGCTGTGACTAAGGGACCAGCTTTTCTGTGGGTGTGACTAAAGGATCTGACAAGAACAAATTTCAGGAGGAAAAGGCTTATTTAGGGTCTCACTGTTTCAGAGGTCTATGTCCAAAGAAGTCCAGCTCCATTTCTTGGGGCTCGAGGTGAGGCTGTAGATCATGGTGGCAGGTGTGGCTCCAGGGAGCAAGGAGCTCAAGGCATCACATGGGAAAGCAGAGCAGAGAGAGCAACTCCACACCAGATACAGAATATGTACCCCAAAGCCACACCCCACAATGACCCACCTCCCCCAGCCACACTCTACCTGCCTATGGTTGCCAGTTAAACCCCATAAGGAAATTAGTCCACTGATTGTGTTAAGGCTTTTATAGCCCAATCCTTTCACCTCAGCCTTCCCAAATTGTCACACATGAGCTTTGGGGTGACACCTCACATTCAAACCCTAAAACCTGATATATACAACACTTTTAAGAATATTTCAGTTTCTCCGCATTTTGTAAGGTTAAGACAAACTTTTTTGTGAATATTTTCTTCAATATGCATGTCCTAGTCACATACTTGGGCAAACAATCCAGATGGAAGAAGCAGTAGCCTTTCTCTTTTTCTCTTAACATTGCTCACACAAATTGTAACATTCTGGTTTTATATTGAATCTACATAAATTGTCACTTTATGTCTCAGTTTAGGTACAATGTATCACTTGCCCGCTAATTTGCCAAGTCTTATGTTAGACCCAAGGCATAAATTTATAGTGCAAAATAGAGCCTCAAGTCCTAATAAGTATAATAAATGATTTAGTGAGGCCATAAGCAACCCAGCCAGAGCCTGTCTCAATATGAAAAGTAAAACAGAGCTAGGGAATGGTTCAGTGTTTAAGTGCTCCTGGGTTCAATCTCTGATTTTTTATATATATATAAAAAATCAGAGATTATATATAATATATATATATATAAAATTATATATATATATAAGATTATATATATATATATATATATCCCTGTTTTGAGACCAAAGATCTGAAACTAACAGCCTTTAGACCAAGAAGATAGTCTCATAAGCCAAGGATTTTTTTAAAAAATTGTATCAGTCTGGGTTCTCTAGAGGAAAAAGATCAACAAAATGTATATATGTATGTGTGTGTATATTTACTTATATATATATATATATATATAATAAATATATTTATTAAGGTGGTTTATATAACTGGAGGCTGGGTAGTAGAACAATGGTTGCCTGTAAGCTGGAGAGCTGGAGGAACCAGTAGCTGTACAGTCTAGGATGCCAAAATTTCAGAACAAAGGGATCAACGATGTTACCCCAGTCTGGACCAAAGGCCTGAAACTCCCTGAAGAATTGCTGGGATCAGTCTTCTTGGGAATAGTGAAGGATCTTGAGTCTGATATCCTCAGAAGATCACAGAAGCAATCAAAAACCCATTTAAGAAGAATCAGACTTGCATCTGCTGCTCCTTCCTTGATCTTCCAGCTTTATATTCCATCTAACCCTCCAATCTTTTGGACAGTGCTGCCCACATTTAGGGTGGATGTGTGCTTCAGTTAACTATTCCACATGCCAATCATTCCTAGTAGCACCCTCATGGACACACCCAGAAGACTCAATCTTAGCTGCCTGTTAATTTAATCAGCTTGACAATTCAGATTTACCATTACAATAATCTCCCACATACCTCTCTTTCATTCCAAAATTGCATCCTACATTTTTCATGTTAAAATTTGCATGTGATTGTACAATGACAAAAGACACTTTGTGGCTTTTCTTTATTCTTCCTGTTCTTACCAAGAATAATAAGAATGGGAAACCCAGTAACTCTTCCTTAAAAATCAAAACAAAACATCTACATAATATGAAATGTGTCAATATTTGAAGAGGCTATTGAAGGAGAGAGAGAACATGGATGGTGAGAGATATCCCAAAATGATAGAAACATATTCTTAAAGAAGTGTGATGGTGGTAGAATTGGAAAAGAACAGTTATTATTATACAATAAATTAATTGGACTGGAAACTAGCAGGTTAACAAGGACTTTATATCTAATAAGTTATAGATGGTATCTAGAAACTATTGAGTATTAATGCAAGGAAATATGTTAACTTCTTCTATATTTATCTGTTTTTTTTTCTATAGATTTAGATGTAAGAAAGAACTTTATGTTTAATAACTAAAAATTGCATTTGTGTTGGACTTGGTGACATTTGCTTTTAATCATCACCATATTATACATTAGTAATTATTAATGAAAATTTACAGTTAAAGTTGAAGCTCAGAACTTAATATTGAACCACATACTTCACTTTGATTGCAATTGACTAGCAAGGTGAAAGAGGCCAGACTTTAGAAACTGAAGCCATGGCACTTGTAATTTTTTTGGACAGTGTGAATTTATTTAAAGCATTCTAACAATGATAAAACCATTATCACATTAACACATCTACCAGTTCATAATATAAATGTGATGACTGATGCTACTAAGCATCTGCTACTAAGTAGATCTTGATTTGTAAAAGAGTGTTGAGTAATGTCCTCTTGACCAGTTTTCCTCCTCCAGCTTACTTTCAAATAGTAGATAGAGGGTTCTCTTCTCTAGCCACAATATTTCCTGCATGATATCATTCAGTTTAATGCTTTTTTATTTTTTTATTCACCTTGGTATTTTTAAATTCACAAATTATTACAGCAGACATGCTTCTTGTTAGAATAGTTTATCATTAGTCTTACAAGAAAAAGTCAATAAAAGAGGTTTTATTTACTATAATTAATTTTTTTTGCAAAAATAAGACCATTTTCCCACCAAATCATCAGCACAAGTTCAATGCTTTTTAAATGCATTCTAACTGCATACTGGTCTCACATTTATATTTCTAATGTTAACATTTCTGAACTCCATTATGTTCAACTGTCCACATTATATGCCCACTTGAGGAAGCATTTTGTACCTAAGTTCTTATTTCTCAGATTACATTGCCTGTGGTACCAACCACACATTAAATAAGCTACTCTTTCTGCCATTTAGTTGTTTTCATGTATTAATCTCTCTGTAGTCTTTGTTGTTTCCTGATATTTTTCTCATGCTATTCCTGTGTCAGTATGATCCTACTCTGATTTTGCTGAAGATTTAGTTTCTGGTTGTGGTGAGGAGCATTCTAAGATGACTCTTACCCTTGTAACATACTCCTCTCCCTTTGAGTGGGGTGAAATGTGTAAATAGGAGGAGATTTTGCTGTGAGTATGCTAGCTTACATAGTATAGGTGACTTTGAAAGATTTTCCAGACAGGCACAAACTGAGTCCACTAAAAGCAGAGAATTTTTGATGGTGGCAGGAAAGAAAGAATTGAAGAATGAAGGATTGGGAAGGGTTGTCTTCACTGTTGAGATGGAAGGCTCCATGGGACAAGAACCTGAGTTGCCCCTAGAAACTGAGAATGCTCTCCTGCTAAAAGCAGATTACAGAAGATAACTACAGAGGTGTTGGAGGGGTTCAAGGGAAGGATTCTACAATAATAGGAATGACGCAAAAACCCCCAGATCCAGATGAGAAAATAGCCAGCTTATCACTGGATGCTAGCCTGGTGAATCCTGAGCAGAAAATCCAAATATACAGTTCTGGATTTGTAACCAAGAGAACTGTGAGATAATGGTTGTGTTTTAAGCCATCAAATTAGCATTAATTTATGACATAACAATAGTACATTAATATATTGGCAAAGCAAGTTTCCTTTATATTATTCATTTTTTTGCAAATATTACTTATTCCTTTTTAGTTATATGTTGGATTTCTACTTTAAAAGTACTTTTTGGTGGAGA
>PVKS010015866.1:0-45105 GCA_004027875.1 Aplodontia rufa
TAATTCTATCCATCTCCATCCATTTGATTTCAAAAGACATCATATCATGCTCCCTTATGGCCGATTAGTATTCCATAGTATATATGTACCAAAGCTTTTGTACAGGATGTGTTTTATTTTAATAACCACTTCCAAAGGTAGCATGTTCCCCCACCATTGTACAGATGAGAATCTTGAGACTCCCCAAGGTAATCCAGTTAGGGACAGTGGAGGTGGAATTTGAGCCAGTCTCATTCTCTTACCTTACAGGGCCTCCAAAAGTATGAGAGGGGCAACTGCAAGTTTTAGGTGGGTTCCTGAGCCCCTCCAGGAGACAGGTGGAGGCTCCTGGGGTTACACCAAGCAGGCGGAGTAGAGGGGAGTGAGCTGTGGTGTGGGCCTGCAGTCCCATGCTGTCCCATTAGGACCAAAAAACTTGGCTCTTAAAGAAACTTGGAGGCCACTGAACCCCATCTCCCTTGGAGGAATGAGAAAATAGATGTTCAGAGAGGATATGTGGTTGGCCCAGGTTTGCAAGGTACGGGAGGAGGAGGTCTCACGAATTCCAGGCCTCTGCTCTTTCCCCAGCCTCTTGTGGCCTCCTCTTTGCCAGTTTCTGCCATCACTGGGACCTGGGCATCTCTCCGCTTTCTCTCTTGCCTTCGTGGCAGCTGGGGAGGCGGGTATGGTGTGGGTGGAGGACACACCAGTGCAGGTGGTCATGGAGAAGTAGGCGGTCCAGGTGGAGCCAGGCAGGAGCTGCTGGGCCCTGGAGACAGTGTCCTGTTGTTTCTTCCCCATGCTTCTGCTGGGTTTTGTTGATCTGGAGAGAGAGCTCTGGGTACAGCTCATTCCCTTCATCTTTCCCTGCATGAGCATGGTGCCCGTTGCTAGGTAGAAAGCACTTTCCTCCCTCTAAGCAAATTGGACAAATATTGTTCAGAAGAGAGGGAGGCCAGGAGTCCTGGGTAGGAGGAATCCCCTGAAGACTTTGGCCTTGAGGATGAGATCATGGGCTTTGGAAGCAAATGCGTTTTATAGATGCAGTAAATCAGACACAACCTGGTTATTATGTACTGCCAGGTGTCATGGAACCCTGCCTTGAATTCCTGCTTGGAGGAGGAAGTAGGAATAGAGGCATAGCTGGGTTTGGTGATCTGCCAAAGGTCACTAACCAGATAGGGACGGCGTCAAGGTGAGGACCCACTGGCCTGAGTCATCAGGCAGCTGTGTAGCCTGCGGGCTCCCTGTCTGACACACATGGGTGTCTCGAGACTTCCCTCTCTTGCAGGCAGAGCAGGGAAACCTGACCCTCTTACTCTTAGTCCCCTTTTGGGGGTGTTTCATGGGTGGGCTCTGATCACAGGATAATGGCAAACTCTTATGTCGTTTCAACATATTTAGTCACGTAATCCTCTCAGCTGCTCTGGAGTTACATACAGCCATGGTTCCCAAGCAGAGGTGGATAGCAATTTGCTCAAATCATGCAGCTAATGACTGTCTAGGCTGGCAAGAGTGACCGTATTCCCAGTGCCCCCTGGAATGTGCTGGGGCCCTCTGCAAACCAGGGGCATAGGGGTCACACTTGGAATGCGCAGTGGTTGTGTTTTCTTGTGTATGGTTTCAAGCCATACACTTGGTATGGCTTAGGGGTGTCTAGGACCGGTGAGGGCAGCTCTGTGGAGGGGCTGTTCCACCCTATAGTTGCATCTCAGTGAGCCCGAGGGGTTGCAGGGTTCCTATTCCTCTCCAGGGAAAGCACCGGCCAGGTCCCAGAGAATTCAACACTGGCTTTATCTTAGCTCCTGTTCATTTTTTCGTCTCTAAGGTCCCTCCTCTTCTGAAAGCCCTTTGCTCTTTCCATGTGACCCTAGGGTGGAGCAGTGAGTCCTTGATCACGTTTTCCTCTGGGACACAGGTGATCCCAGAGTCTTCCCTCCAGCCACCACTTCCATCAGTCCACGTGTGCGGAATGCCCACTTGGCGCTGGTCCTCCCTGGGTCTTGGAACCCAGTACACACCCTGGGAAGCCACAGCACAGCTCCATTGCTAGACAAGGTGGGCAGGGACCCGTGTGATGACCTCTGGCGCTATAAGAGCTCAGGGGAGGGAAAGAGGTCAGAAGGAAGTTGATGGAGAGAAAGTAGTATTCCAGCTAAGCCTACCGGATGGTTGGGATTCTGAGGAGCCCCTGGACAAACCAGGCCTGACTATCCCATTTTAGAATCCCTATAAGATTCAAGAATCTACAGTTGGAGAGGTGGCTCAGTGGTTACAGCACTTGCCTGGCATGTGCTAGGACATGGGTTTGAATCCCAGCACCACATACACAACAAAGTGTCAGAGCAATGAAATGAAAAACTAAATAAAGTTGATCTGTCTTTCTCTCTCTCACTGTCCCCCTCTTAAAAAAAAAAAAAAAAAAGTCTAAGAGTTTCTCCAAGTCACAAGCTTTTCTTAACTCCCACCGAGACTCCATTGTAAGGTGGCCACCCTGTGCTCCAGAGTCTGGCCATGTGGACAAATCCAAGAGGAATAACAGACACTGCAGACACCATTGAAGAAGTGCTTTGTTGGGTCTGGCACGTGCGTGGCTCAGCAGTTGCAGTGCTTGCCTGGCATATGCATGGACCCAGGTTCGAACCCCAGCACCACGTACACAACTAAGCATTAGAGACACAAAGGCCAGATGAAAAATAAATAAATAAAATTGATTCTCCCTTTTCTTCTCTCTCTCCCTAAAAAAGACTGCTTTGTTAGCTGGGTGTGGCAGTGCATGCCTGTAATCCCAGCAGCTCAGGAGGCTGAGACAGAAGCATCACAAGTTTGAAGTCAGCCTTAGCAATTTAGCAAGGCCCTAAACAACTTAGCAAGATCCCATCTCAAAATAAAATACAAAAAGGTCTGGGATGTGGCTCAGTGGTTAAGCACCCCTGGGTTCAATCCCTGGTACCAAAAAAAAAAAAAAAAAAAAAGCATAAAAATCAATTCTTTCTTTAAAAAAAAATAATAAAAAGAGCAGCAGCTGGCCCTCCCATGTCCCCAGCGGTTGAAAAGTGGCCTTTGGGACCACTTGATTGACTCAATAACTGAGTGTGGGGCAGTCACCACAGGGCTATCGTCTTCTAGTGGAAGAGACCCATAGGTCCAGCCTAGTGGGGTGGGGGTCCAGCTTGTGTCAGCTCATCCTGTACCTGAGAACTTGTTTCCCTTGTGCTTTGGTTTGGTTTGGGCATTTTTGTTATTGCTGCTGCTATTGTTTCAGCGGATTTTGATGGTGCTGGGGATTGCACTCAGGACCCTGTGCATGGTAAGCACACACTGGACCCCTGAGTCATACCCCAGGCTCCGCTTTGTGCTTTGGACAACGCTGAATAAGATTAACTCCGCCACCAGGTTCTTCTTAGCCTTTGCAGTACCAACCGTCTCGCTGGATTCAGCTGCTCACCCTTAAGCTTGGTAGCCAGGCCCTTGGCTCTCTGGGTCATTCCCTTCTGTCATGGTGCAGCTCATCAAGGCCCTTCCTGGAAAGTGGATCCCAGGACTGAGAACAGAGCACCGACTTGCTGGGGCTCATTCTTGTACCAGGAAGGTGGCCCCATGAGACCACTAGTTCACGGGCTCCCCTTCATTGAAAAACCAGGAATGACTTTTCATTTTGCCTCTTTGCTTGGTGGCTGGGACGGTGGGAGCGTGGTGAGTTAAATATCTGCAAAGCCATGAGCTGTAGCCAGAATCCATCCAGTCCATGGTGAGCTGTGAGAGCGGGTGGGGGCTTGGGAAAGGGTGGTGAGCAATCAGGGGCCTTATCCAGCTGCTTATCCAGCGACTTCCACTGTCCTGGAACTGATCTTGAGCCTGTAGGAGGCCCTGGGGGTGGGGCTGCTTGGCTGTCTCAGCATGGTGAGGAGGCAGCCCACCTCTGCCCTCTCCTCCCTGGGATGAATCAGCTGCTGGGAACCGCAGGTGCCCGGGGAACAAGGAGACGCAGCTGACCAGGGAGCGCAACTGAATGGAGGCACTGTTCTTGCTCCCGGGGCGGCTTCCAAAGCTGAACCATCACATTTTTATCCCAATGCAGCTCAAGCCCATCTTCTGCACTTGCCCAAACTGGCAAAATGATTGTCCCTGAAAGGAGCAGGACTGTCGGGATTCTTTCGGCAACCTTCTCAGAGGGTTAGCCTCCCTTCTGGGGAGGCTTCCACTCCGTAAATGGGGTGGGGGCTGTTTTCCACAGGTCTGCCCACACCTGCACCCCGTGGGTGAGCGTGCACCCAGCTCCCTTGCTCTGCTGTCAGCACCCTGGGGAGCTGCACTCACCCACTTCCTCACCCATGGGGCCAGCACAGATGCAGGGCTGCCCAGCCCTGTACCCAGCAAGAGGGAAGGAACTGCTGGCCAAAGCTCCCAAGAACGGAGTTGACGTGGTTCTCATGAAGGTGATGGAAAGCCAGGGGACAGGGCTCCAGAGAGCAGCTTTAACGCCAAAATCTATTTATTTATTTTTTTCATTAATTTAATTGTTTTATTTTATTTTTCCGACACTTAGTTGTGTACGTGGTGCTGGGTTTGAACTCTGGTCCTCATGCATGCCAGGCAAGAGTGATACCACTGAGCTGCTGCTCCAACCCCTTAAAGACAAAATCGAATGGGACACTCAGAGGATGTGTTAGCACCCCAGGTGCTGTTACGATCTTCTAAAGGGGAGTGTTCCCCTGGAGCCATCCTCAGGGAAGGAAGCTCTGAGGTGGCATTCCTGAAGTTCCAGACTCAGACCAGTGGCCAAGCACGCAACTGGAGTTGCTTCAATTTTAAAAGCCACCTTAGACTAACCCCTCAGGCTCCCACCAAACAGCTCTCCTGCTAATCTGTCACTGAGCCCAGAGTAAAAGCCTCTGTATGGCTTGCTCAGAAACAAACACACCTCTGTTGCCCTACACAGGCGCTGAGAAGGACTTGGCCCTGAGAACAGCTCATTAGTCCCACATTCAAATCCTGGGATCCTTAGCCTCCAGCCTCCCAGTCACTCTCCAGCCCTCTGGCTCTATACAGCAGGATGAAAATGGAATCACAGAGAAGCTGCTTAAATGCAAATTTGAGGGCCTCACAGAAAGATTCTGAGACAATGGGTCTGGGGAGGGATCAGGATCACCAACCCTAGCTGATTCTGTCCTACTCGGGCCCACACAGTGAGTGCCATGGGGTGCCCTGATACCCCCAGCATGAACCCTTCTCACTGAGGTGGCCCACCAGACCCTGGTCCTCGACACACAACCCCTGCCACCTTCTCGTTGGTGGTCCCAGAGACAAGGGAGATGGAATGCAAAGGGCACGCACCTTCTGTTGGGCCACTGCCCTCAGAGACAGACGAAAGGATGTTGCAGGTGGAAATGGCCCATATTTGCTGGAGGTGGCCTAGGAGATAGGACCCCCTTGTGTTTGCCTCTGCTTTAGTCTGAGAGACAGACCTCTGGAGTGGAGACAGTTATGAGTACCCTCAAGTTGCAGTGCCTTGGCCTCTCTAATGTCAGGAAGTAGGGGAGAAATATTGCTGGCGACCCCGGAATTTTCACCAAAAAACACTAGTGTAAGTGGGGTTCTCTTCTATAGAAAACTCAGAGCCACTGTCATCCTATAGATGGTGTCAGTCCATTCAGGCTGCTATAACAAAATACCATCTACCAAGTGGCTTATGAAGAATAGCTTTGGGGCTGGAGCAGTGGCTCAGTGGTTACGGCGCTCGCCTGGCATGTGCGAGGATGCAGGCTCAAATCCCAGCACCACGTACACAACTGGGTGCGGGAGAAACAAAAGGCCAGATGTAAAAGTAAATGAAATTGATTCTTTCTCCCTCTCTCCCTCCTTCTCTTCCTCCTCCTCCTTCTCCTCCTCCTCCTCCTTCTTCTTCTTTTTTAAAAGAGAGAGGGACAGTGAGAGAGGGAGAGAGAGAATCAGTTTTATTTAGTTTTTCATGTGGCTTTCGTTGCTCTGACACTTCATCATTTATGTGGTACTAGAGACAGGCAAGCGCTTCAACTGCTGATCCACCACTCCAGCCCTGTCCCTCTCTTTCTAAAAAAGAAAGAAAGAAAGAAAGAATAGCCTTTGCAGGGCTGGAGCGGTGGCTCGGTGTTTGGAGCCCTTGCCTGGCACATGCAAGGTCCCAGGTTCGAACCTCAGCAGCACATACAACTAAGTGTCAGAGACACAAAGGCCAGATAAAAAACTAAATAAAACTTGATTCTCTCTTTCTTTGTCTCCTCTCCCTTTAAAAAGGAAAAAAAAAAAAGCCTTTGGGAGGCCAAGAGAGGCAGATCACAAGTTCAAAGCCAGACTCAGCAACTAAGTGAGACCCTGTCTCAATATAAAATATACAAAGACCTGAGATGTGGCTCAGTAATTAAGTGCCCCTGGGTTTAATCCCTGGTATTTCCTCCACTCCAAAGGGAAAAAAGAAAGAAAGAAAGAAAAGACAAAAGCTTACTGCTGTTAATTCTGGAGACAGGGAAGCTCAGGATGGAGGCACCAGGTGGGGTGTTTGGTGAGGGCTGCTTCCTGGTTCACAGCTGTGTCTTCACATGGTGAGGGGCAGAAAAGGACCCTCGGGCCTTGTTTATGAGTGCACTAATCGTGTACCCTGGGACTCTGCCCTCATATGTAGTCACTTCCCAAAGGCCCCATCTGCTGCTGGCAGCACCTTGGGAGTTAGAGTTCCAGCACATGAATCTTGGAGGAACACTCAGACCACACCAGAAAGGTGGAATAGGGTTGTAGTGGGCTGTACTGGAAACCTACCTGTGCAGGACAAGGTTGCTGAGGGAGGGCATTCTGAACATCTCAGCCTAATTGCAAACACCCTTGGGGACCATCATCTGCTTGAGAGTTAGGGACTGCCTGTGGACTCAACCCTTGGGTTCATGTCAGAGGCAAAGCCCAGGACCTGGTTCCAAGCACGGGACAGGAATCCATCAACGGGGACTTCAAGCAGGCATCCTCGCTGAAGGGCTTTGGTGCCCTGATGCTGCAGGCTGTGGGGAGGGTCCGTGAGTGAGCAGACTATGAATACTGCTCCGGGCCATGACCCCTTTTGCAGTGGATGCCAGTTGTCCCACCCACCAACCAGGAAGCCAAAAGCCCCATTGCAGAACTCTGGCCCCGAAGACAAAACCCACTTTCCCCAAGTGCGTGAATGTTATTTTTGTTTTCACTTAGGTGATCCATCGAGGCACAGCACATTCTAACTGCAAGATATTTGCAGATGAAAAAGCCCCAGAGAAAGGTTGGTTTCAACCCTGCGGTAAATCCAGAATGAGCTCATGATCATTACCATGGATGCTGAGTAGAGTGACTGCAGGCCCACTGTGCTCACAGTACTTACTGAGTGACCAGATGCATTGGCAGTTATCCAAATCTGATTTATGTATTTGAAGCTTATAGGTGTTTGGGGACATGCACACACACACTCACACTTAAAAAAAAAATGCTCTGGTATTTTTTGGAAGGTCTGAAGTAGGAAGTCAAAGTTTAATGAAGCACTACAAATGGTGTTCACGTTTAATGCAAAAGTCTGTTGACTTATCAAATGCCATTGTTGTTGATGGGAGGAGCTGGGTGGAGGATACTGCATATTTAGGGGCAGACATTCTTAACTTCGAGTACCTTAGAACGTGAATTAAAAGTTTTATGGAGGGAATGGAGCGGTGGCTCGGCGGTTACGGCGCTTGCCCAGCATGCGCAAGTACAGGGGTTCAAACCCCAGCAACCACGAACACAACTAAGTGTCAGAGCAATGAACATATGAAAAAACTCAATAAAAATGGATTCTCTCTCTGTCTCTCTCTCTCCCACTGTCCTTCTCTTTAAAAAAAAAAGTTTTATTGAAGTATTCTAGGGCCTCTCCCAAATGAATGGTTGGGAAGCTGGCCCCTCTAATTTAATGCGTATCTTTGGGAGGACAGCTGGAACTCAAGCTCCTTGCAAAAAGCAAGAAAAGACTGTGGGGGGTGGGTTGTCAATAACCCCGGGCATAGCAGGGGTGCAGGAAGGAGTTTGGTATCCCAATCTGCCTATGCCCCGAGCCCAACCAGGTTCTAAACGTCCAGGAATCACACAGAAGTCACGGCTTATCACCTCATCTCTCGCCTGTTGACGTCTAGGCTAGGGGTGCTCATTCCTCTAACCTACACTTTCAGGCAGAGCAGGAGGGCATTTAAGACTAAAATGTGCCATAAAACCAAGGTATGAGGTGCATCTTACCTCCAACCCCCTTCCTTCCCAAATAGGCAGTAATGCTGCCTTTCCAATGAGGCAACACCTCCCTGCTCATTCCTGAGCCAGCCACAGAGGAGAGCTGCGATTTCCCAATGGCTGTCCTGAGCCAACTTGCAGGAAGACACGTGGGAGCAGATCCAGACTTGCTGGCCCCACGGAGATTACACAAAGCCTGGCCCAGCGTGGACTAACGCAAGCCCGTAGGAGGCTCAGAACATTCCATCGCTGGTCTTTGGGTTGGACTCGTGTGGGATCCCTGCACATCTGGCACGGAGCCCACACCCCGAGCCCTATGTAACACGCACGGTGCACGCTACTCATACCCAGAAGACACGCCAACAGCTTCCTTTTGGCTCTCAAACCTTTGGACTGCTGCATCCCATCCCACCCTCCCCTCCTGCATCCCATCCTGCATTCTTTCTAGGCAGGAAATTAAAGCGTCTTCCCAGCAGGATCGTAAGGACACATGCATAGAAGCCAAGATACAACAACTCCCATAAACAGGAACTTTAATAAACTACCTGTTACATGAAAACACATATAAACGGACCTTTAAATATATCCAGTTCATCTCCAACAAACTTATATAGAAACATATTTACACTTCCCACTGCATAAACTTTCTTTCCAAGCTCACTACCTGCTCACACAGATGCATGCAGCTGTCCGCAAGGCTGAGGGAAACGCCACTTCTCAGCCTGTCCCATCCCACAGCTCCGAATCATCCTATGGAACTTTCTTCTGAGCAGTCCTTGAGGGGGACCTCTGCTTTGGGAGGGTGGGGTGGTTGCTTCTGAAAGCTGATTCTGAGGCAGAGATGGGTGCCTACTTGTTTACGGACCCTTGAAGCTGGAAGGACCCCTGGGGATTGTCATGGAGGCCATGTCCCCAGGACACTGGACCCAGTGACAGGTGAATAGGGACTTGACAAAGAAACCCAGCATTAGGACCCAGCAGGGACTCTGGGGGCAGGAGGGGTTCCAAGGGGTCCTAACGACTTCACTACCCACAGATTCCTAAGCTTATGGCTTCTTTCATCGGTTTCCTACCCACGAATGGACCCTGTGTTTTGGATGTTTTTAATCTAACTGGTTAAAATACAACACCTTAGCCTTTTTGAAACATGAAAAGCTGCTCAGGATTCCCTTAAGTTCCCCAAGGGGCCCAGGACATCTCTGGTCAGGGCTACATTTACAAGAGGTTGGTGGTCGGAGGCTGAATTCATCAACCATATTCACCTTCTCAGTTCAGCTGGCTTACGGCAGCTCAGTGTTTCCAATTAATTTGGATAAAAGGGACACCGCAGGGATGACCATGTGGTTTCAGTACAGATGCACCTCATTTGCCTAAATCCATCCAGCAACCTGTGTTGCTTGGAAAACAGTTTCACAAAGCGACCCGAAGGGAAAAGGGAAGTAGACCGCAACTTCAGAAAACACAAGTTTCAAGAACTCCACTTCCCAGTCTCACAGAAGCGGTGATGGACATTGGGTAGGCACTGGGCTTGGACTTTCTTCAAAAGAAATAAAGCCCGACTTTATTCCCCCCACCCCCAATTTTTTCCTGAAGATACAAATTATTTTGAAATCAATTTTTTTTTTTTTTGGCCTGCTTATAAAGCAATCAGGGGCTGCAGCGGTGGCTCAGCGATTACAGCGCTTGCCGGGCATGCGTGAGGACATGGGTTCAAACTCCAGCACCACATACGCAACGGAGTGTCGGAGCAACGAAAGCCACATGAAAACTAAATAAAATTGATTCTTTCTCTCTCACTATCCCTCTCTCTTTAAAAACAAACAAAAACCCCAACTTGATTTGGTTTTCCTTAGGATTTAAATACTGCTGTAGCAAGGAACAGATGTCAGCATTAAAAAAAAGTATTGAGAGAGGAAGCCAGAGAGAGAGGTAGGCAACCCGGTGGGGGTGAGGCCCCCAGGCTCCAGGTGACATTAGAAATGAAGGGAGGGCTGTGAGCAGGCAAAGAGAAAAGAGGAGAAGCAAGCCGAGGGGACAGAGGGTTTTCTTCCCTGTAACCAGATCAACCTCATGTCACAAACAGGGAAACCGGCATGGGAAATACGTGCTCCATCAACCAGCTCTTCCCATGTAAATGCGGCGCTGCTAGATTCCCGAAGATCCAGGATCCTATCAGGGGCTGCGCCCTCCTGTAGCCATGGATGCCCCCTGCCTTGCGCTCCCTCCCACCCGAGGCGCCCTGAACGCACAGGAACTTCTGATTTCTGCCCACCTGAGGTCCTCCTGTTCCCACACAAACCCTCTCCCAGTCACAGAAGGCAGCAACCAGAAAGCCTTCCAGGGGACCCCAGGGCCTCTGAGACCAGTTGCCAGTGATGGTGTGTGGGCAGGTAGAACCTGAGGCCAGGGGACACAGGAAAGATATTTTCCCCTGGGAGGTATTTGACTCTGCAAAAGGAACAATTAAAACATTTTATTTTATAATATTAAAAAATAAGTCTTACATATATAAAAACTGGCCAGAAAAAAATTTTTTTCACTTGTTACATAAGAATATCATGTTATAGGTCCAGTCCATCAAGGGACCTTTGTTCTGGGGGAAGAAGTAGGGATTAGGGTCCAGGGCATGTGAGGGAGGCCCTGGGGACCTGGCGTGGTAGTGAATGTGCATCTGGACTCTGGATTTTACAGCAGGAGTCGGCACAGACGGCTGAGTCCACAGCCTTCCAGACTGTACCTTTAGAACACGATCATGCATCAGTGGATTGCTTTATGTGTAACAAAGACGTTCAGTGTCGGGCTCTTCCCGTCCTCATCCCAGAGGTCAGTCCTCACCATCTGAATCCCAGAAGGTGACAGAGGCAGACAGGCACTCATCACTTCTGCAATGGATTCAGGATCCTCCCCAATGCAGTTCGACCCGAGTCTTTCAGTCTGAGGGAGGCCCTTTCCCCAGCCCCTCTGGCCTTTGGAGGGGCTTCCACATTGGCACCGGGACTCTCAGCAGATTCTGGGTACTTCCTGGGAACCCGGACACTGCTGGCCCGCTTCAGGATGCTGTCCTTGGAGGCAGCATCCTCGGGGCTGCCCTTCACCCTCAGCTGCCGCTGGGAGACCGTCCGAGTGATGCTGGAGGTTTTGGGCCCAGCGGGGGAATCCGTCCTCAGGCATCGAGAGGAGGAGGCCACTGTGTTTCGGGCAAAGCTCGGGATGGGGGCAGGAACACGGGGGACGCTGGAGGCCGGTGGGACCTTGGGCTCTTCTTCGGGGCTCTCAGGGCCCTGGGAGGTTGGGCGGCAGACCTTATTTTCCTCTGGCTTCTGTCGGGGGATGTTCCTGAGGGGTTTGGCACTGGGCTTTTTGAGGGAGCCCCTGAGTTGCAGGGGTGGCTCCTTCCCTGGCCTGCTGTTGCTGCTCCCCCGGGACAGCCTCTGCTCCTCTGCTACTGTGGCCACCACCCCAGCCCCCATGGGGGACCTCCTGGGTGATGTGTCTGAGATCCCCTTCACGGAGCTCCGGCGTGAAAATGGCGTGTCTGTGCTGCTGGGGGTGTCCCGAGGGGAGGCCCGGGATGGCGGCTCTGGCCGCTTCCAGCCCCCACTGCCTCTGCTGGACCTGGATATGGGCACGACCTTGCGCATGCTCTCGTTCTCGGAGGCATTCAAGGTCCGCACAGGCTTGGGCGCTGCCCCCTGGCTCCGCCTAACAGTCCCGGGCTTGCCAGCCCCTAGAGATGCCTCTTTCAGGGAGTTTCTTTTTGGTCCAATCATGTCCCTCCCTTTGCTAGGTCTGTCCCTGGGTAGGTCACCCTTGCAGCTGGGCTCGCTCTTCACGGATATGGGAGAAGGCAGCTCTGCAGCGGGGCTGGAAGCAGGGTTAGAGGAGACCTGGCTGCCTGCCATCTCCCCAACCCCAGAGGACACGGAGGCATCTCCTTCCCTCTCTTCCTTGGGATCCCCAGGTTCAGGCCTGGAGTCAGTTCCCTCTGAGCAGTCCAGGGTCAGCGAGCAATCGGTGGTGTCGGACACACACAACACAGGTCCAGGTTCCTTGTTCTCAGGGTCGCTGCTACCCACAGACGCCAGAGCTGTGCTGCTGGGCTCGTCAGAGGCAGCCCTGTTTTCCTCCAGGGCTGGGCTGAGGCCCTCCTGGGGATCCCTGCCCACAGGTGTCAAGCTGTCATTGCCAGCACTGAGGGACTGCAGGCTCCCATCACCAGAAGACTCCAGCTCTCCTGAGTTGAAGTCACTCAGGGTCAGTCGCGACGTTTCCTCCAGGCCTTTGGAACTCTGAAGGTTGAACCGGGTCAGCCCTGTCACCAGCTCATGCTCTTTAATGCCCAGAGCCAATGGCGAGAGTGGAGCGGACCACCCTGGACCCAAGCCCACCGGCTCGCTGTTCCTCTTCCGGAGGATGCTGGCCCCCGTGCGCCAAGCTCGGGGAGAGGCAGAGGCGGGTTCTTCAGGCTGGGGGGCTGGAGGCTGGCTCTGCCAAGCTGAGGGCAGCTCGGTGGTTTTCTCCGGGTCCTCCGAAGCCTGAGGTTCTTGTGCAAACTTGGGGTCTCCGTCCTTTGGTTCTCCAGGCTCCATCCAGGCTACCGTGGGCGGGGCCTGCCGGGGGCTCCTCCGGGGCAAGCTGTTGAACTTGTTGGCCACCTCGGGGCTGCCAGTGCTGCTCTCCAGGAAGGTCAGCAGCTCGCGGTCAGCAGAGGTGCCCAGGGAGAGGCGGGAGCGGCGGGTGTTGGGGGGCCGGTAGGAGGGGCTGCTGGGCCTGGGGCGCAGGAAAGGCGACAGGTCGTCCGCGGCCTTCTTAGTCAATAGCTCCACGTCATTCTCACTGCTGCTCCGGCCAAACCCCAGCTCCCCAGTTGCCCAGGAACGCCGCTTCTGCTCCTGCTCCTTCAGCCGCTGCAGCTGCCTCAGCTCCTGAGCCTCCCGGTCCTGGTTGTCCTGAAGAATGGGTGAAGAAAGTCAGCAGTGGCACTCCGAAGCCGCCTACCCTAAGACTCAAGAGGAACCAGCTCAAAGGAGAGCCCGGCCACTGCCTGCACTGAGAAGGGCTGCGTGTCTGTCTGCATGTGTGGAGGAGGCGAGGTCCTCCCAAAGCAGCGTGGGGTCCGACCCGAGGGACATGCCAGGCCTGCTCCAACGATCTATCTACAGTTAGCTGATCCCAGGGCCCAAGTTCTAGCTCTCCAGCCAAGACACCGACCCTTCAGTGTGGGCTCTGATCCCACACATGCATGTGGCCCTGACTCCAAGGAAAGCCAACTTGTTCTCACAGTCAGGGAAGAGGAAGGGAGGCAAGTGTGCCTCACAAATCCTTCCACTTTCCGTCCTGCTGCCGACACCCAGGCCCTTGCAGAGAAACTGAGCCAGAACCTGGCAATTTAACATCCAGTGGTCTCTCGGCATCCGCACGGGACTGGTTGTAGGATCCCTGCTTGGATACCAAAATCTGAGCCGCGGAATTTGTATCTAGCCAATGCACATCCTCCCATATACTTTAAATCATCTCCAGATTACCTACAATGCATAATGCAAAGTAGGTGTTATGTAAACAGTTGTTACACAGTGTAGTTAGGGAATAATGACCAGGAAAAAAGTCTGTACATGTTTAGCACAGATATACTTAAAACAAAAAACAACTCCTGACTTGTGGTTGGTTGAATCTGCAGCTGGAGAACGGTACAGTTGGAGGACTAGCAGCATCTGTGTCACAAATCACGGTCTCCTTTGGGTTGGGAGAGCCATGTAATCATGTAATGACATGGATATCACAACTCAAATCTGTTACTGTTAGCAGTTTTTACTTGAAAATCAACTTCCTCCCACAATGGACTTTCCAAGTTTCGCTGAGGCTCTGGCTGGGGACTCCTGGCTCCTCCTTCAGCTCCAGCCTCAGCCTCCTCCAAGGTCCCTAAGTCTCTCCAGCCTTCTCCGTCCAAGGCTGAGCATGGTGAGGGTGGGGCCTGGTGCTGGCTCTCAGGACAGCTGGGCTGACAGCAGCACACAGGTGGCCTCATTGGCCTGCTGAGCTCAGATGGGACGGGAGGGCCTCAGAAAGTCAGAAAAAGCCAATTTGGCCTCTGCCACCCAGTTCCCCGCCCCTCGGCCTCCCACAGCTGAGCTCACTGCTTGGACAGGGGATGGTAAACGTGGCCACAGGCTAAGCCTCCTTCTCCCGGCTGGACAGAGGAAGGAGCTCACAGTAACCCTAGGCTTGAGAAAATGTGACCAGCGCCACCAAGAAAGCTGGCAGTGGACAAGCCTGCATTCAGGGGAAGAGCGGGAGGCTCTGGGTTCCATCTGCAGCACCAACTAAATCCATCACTCAAAATAAAATGCAGGGCAGGAGATGACTCCAAAGCACCTAGTTCTCCTGCAACCTCAAGTGAAGGGACTTGAGCTTTTGTTTTAATTGATAAAAGTTTGATCTGCGAAGCCTTGCAAGAAACCCTGAGAGTTTCCTGGCTTCTGAATTCAACCCGCGAGCACTGGAAAGGGTGGTTGAAGGGTGAGTAGTGTGGCTGCTGGGCTCCTTATGGGATCTGGGAACATCGAAGGCATCGCTGGTCAAGAGAGGGACCCCCCCGGCACCACCTGGGGTCTGTGGTGCTGGCAACAGGGAAGACAAGGCCTCTCTTCCAATCATCTCACTGCAGTCTCCCTGAACGTGGACATTCTCTCCTGGGGAGGGGCTGAGCAGGACTTTTAGGATCTTCAGGAGCGTAATGATGACATCCATCAGTTTGTTATAACAAGATGCTTTGGGGGCATTACTGTGGGTATTGTTTTGAGCAGCAAAGGAACAGAGGCCAGACTCCTGGTGATATGGACCCTGCAGGCCTGGGAAGGGAGAGCCCACTCACAGCATCCCAGCCAGAGTCTGTGCTTGCACCTAGGCCACAGGCTGCAGAAAACATGGAGATACTGAGCCATCTTTCCCCGCTGGGCAGAGGACGGATATCAGCAAGAAAGAAAATAAAAATCCAAAGCACTCTGAGGGCATGAAGATGCCACCCGGCCGTACCTTAACTGCTTTGTTGAATCTGGTACAGAAGTCTCTAAATATCTGGAAGCATTCATCCAGTCTCATGGTTTCTTTGTCTTCGCAGAAGAAATCTATAAGTGTATGGGCCTCGCCCTGGAGCTCCCGCTTCCAGTGCTCCAGCTCTGTGAGCTTTTCCAACGCAAACTGCAGAAAAACAAATGGGAGACGCTGAAACAAACAGGGTCAGCTGAAGAGGCGGGCACTGCATCCGGGCCCAGGGAAGATGTGCTTCTAGGACTCGATTTCAGATCTTGGAGAAGGGAAGGCTTGTTGTAAGGCCACTACACTCAGAGCCAAAAGGAAAATAAGTCAACCCAAACAAAGCACAGAACGGAAGGTGGCCTGCTGCCTGAGACCTCGAAGCCACCAACAGACTGAAGCTAGGTGTGCGAAGTGCACCGCGAGCCCAGCTACTGGCAGGCCTGAGCCCAGGAGTCTGAGGCCAGCCTGGGCAACACAGAGAGACAGTGTACAAAATAGAAAAGGAAAAAAAGAAAAAGAAAGACTGATTTAAGACCATTACTCTGTAGAATGGCACTAATAGATTTTCACCTTTGATGTCACCGAACAAGTTAGCCAGGTATTCAGTTGGTTTTATGCAGAAAAATTCAACAGTGACACACACCTATGAACCTAGCAATGAGGGAGGAGGCAGGAGGATCTCAAGTTCAAGGCCAGCGTTGGTAACTTAGTGAGACTTGGTTTCAAAATAAAAAATAAGCAGCACTGTGGGTGTAGCTTGCTGGTGAAGGGACCCTGGGTTCAATCCCCAATACAAAAAGCAAAGCAAAATTCATCCTCCACCTGTCTTTCCTTCTCGTGAAACTGACTCTCATCCTGGCCAAGGGTTTATCAGGGTCCCGAAGCTAATCTGTACCCAGAAGCTGTCCCTTTTGTCCTGTTGAGGGAGACTAAACTTAATTCCAAATAAGCTCCGTGTGGTCAGCGTCTCCCCTCTCCAGGACCAAAGCCCTCGGGTCTTAAGTGACATCGGAGTCAGCTGGGAAGTTTTGCCAATAAATAGTCCAAGTTCATTAATAGGTTTGGGGTACACCCTGCATTGGCACGTTAGTAGCAGTTCACAGGAGAGTCTGGTGGGTCTCGTGGCTAGGAGTTAGTGTCCCCCTCTTTTCAAGTCCCCCTTTCCACTGCCCTGGCTTTTCCTTATGTATGCCTCTAGAATACAAATGTCTCCAAGGCCCGATTCCAACGTCACCTCAATAAAGTGGCAGGAATGAAGGAAGCATGCTTTCCCCCAGTGAGTTCCTGAGCCTTTTAGGACAGGATCTGCCACACCAAAGGGTCACAGGATGCAGTTCAGGGCCCTCAAGCTGCACTGTCACGAGCAGGCAGTGTGGTAAGAGGGGGACTCTTTGGCCTCACCGTGAAGCCTTCTGTTGTTCTTATTTACTGGGGAAAGAGGTTTCCATGAAGATGGGATGGAGGAAACATGCTACTTTATGAACTCCCAGGTATCATGCTTTTAAGAGGTCCGCTGTTGTGCAACTTGTTTTGGCGCGGGGGCGCTGGGCTGCGGTATGGGGGAACCGCAGGCCTGGAGGCAGGTGGCTGTTGCCTGAGCAGGCTTGGCGAGCTAAAGAACCCAAGAGAAATTCCTTTAAGACTTGCCACTTCCCACCCGTGCTAACCACTTTCTCCACTTGAAGGCCCTTTTCTTAAACCAAACACATTCTCGAGGTAGTAGGAAACGAAAAACTATTTAGGAAACTATTTAGGAATACCAGTGAGAGTAACCATCTGAGTCAGTAGCCCGAGGTGGCGTGAGCCTCACGCTGTATTCTTCTTTATGGAGAGGAGGGTATTTATGCAAGGGTAAATCTGCCTGTCATTCTTCCGCAGGGGGGAGAAGGGAGAGCAGCCAAGACCAGCTCAACTGCAGAAAACAGGCCTCCCGACAAGAACCTACATGGGAGCTCAGCTCCACCTGGTATGTCTCATGCGCATAGCCTGCAGGATCCACGAGCACTGGAAAGGAAGGGCTCAATGACCCACATCACCCCTGACCCTGGGAAATGGACCACGCTGATTATGGCCCTGAAAAACCACCATGGTTGAGCTGCATGCCGTGAGCTCCACATGCTAAAGGCACAGAGAAAAAGTTCAAAGCTGTGCTGGTGAAGGAGGACTAGAGATTCGCAGTTGCAGCATCGAATGCAACTTTCCATCTCTAACCTGCCCGCTAGGGACCAGAGTCCCAGACCAGCACTCAGTGTGTCTCGCCCCAAGGGTCAAATGGGGATGCAGATCTGTTTAAAAAAGAATGTGTTCCTGTCATCTTTCCGCTCAAAGCCTCCAGCAGTTCCCTCTGCTTGTCCTCCAAGAGAGGTCCAAAGTTCTCACACTACACTCAGAGTCCTGCACAGCCTGACCCTAACCTACTTTAAGAATTTTCACCTCACTCATCCGAGCGGTTCAGTTTAAGAAAAATAAATTCACGGCTGCGTGGCACATTTTACTGACAAAGATAGAAATGACTACCAAGACTGGGGCTGTAGCTTCGTGAGAAACACTCCACCCAGCACGTGTGAGGCCCTGAGTTCAATCCCCAGCTAAACAAAATAACAAAAAGAAAAAACACCTCGACCATCAGGAAGAACAGATTAAAGAGTTAAAACAAGGGCTGGAGCAATGGCTCAGCGGTTGGAGCGCTTGCCTGGCATGTGCAAGGACCCAGGTTCGAACCCCAGCACCATATACATGGCCGGATGGAAAACTAAATAAAGTAGATTCTCTCTCTCAAAAAAAAAATATATATGTAAATAGCTAAAACAAGATTGTCAGGAGGTGAGGAGGGGTCACTCTTCACTCTAAGCCCTCCTCTGTCAGTATTTAGTATAAGATAGGTGCCAAGGATGTAGCTCAGCAGGAGAGCCCTTGCCCTGGGGTGCACAGGATCCTGGATTCAACTCAGCACTGCCAAAAAAATTGGGTCATATTAATATTTAAGTTAAGAATCTTAAGGGAACAACCACAATCTTTATTTTGTTTACTTTCTATGGTGCTGGGGATTGACCCCAGAACCTTGTGCACACCAGGGAGGCACCAAACCACCAAGCCACAGCCGCAGCCCAACAACCAGTATCTTCTTGTTCTTTTTTTCTTCTTTTTGTACTGAAGATTAAATGCAGAGGTGCTCAAACACTGAATCGCATCCCCAACCCTTTTATTTTTTATTTTAAGATAGTGCCTCACAATTAGAAACAACAATATTGTGGATTTTGAAGGTAAATGGATGGCTGTGGAAGAAATCATGCTGAGCAAAGTTAGCGAAACTGAGAGTCAAGGGTCAAATGCTTTCCTTCATTTGTGGAGGCTGGAGCTAAACCCAGGCGGGTGAAGGTTGTCAAACTCATGTATGAGACCCAGCAAAGGCGTAGCCACACGTAATCTAGGGGAACCACAGATATGTGAGGTCAGGGAATGTGGTGGGGAGAGATGGGGTGGAGGGGAGAAAAAAATTAAAGTTCTCTGGATGGTAAAGGTCAAGTCAGATGCTATAGTTCTATTAAAATAAAAAAGAAAAACCCAAAAAATAAAAAACAAATAACAACAACAATGACAACAACAAGACAGGGCCTCACTAAGCTACCGAGGCTGGCCTTGAACTTGAGATCCTCCTACCTCAGCCTCCTGGGTTGCTAGGATTTACAGACGTGCGCCACCACACCTGCCCAACAACCAGAATCTTAATCCTGATGAGTGATGGTCCTAATTCTTGGATTTCTGAGTTTAAGGAGCCAACTGTGCTGTGCTTACAACTGTTTTGTGTTTTTTGCAGTCCTGCCGCTGCTGGTGGGGTCTTTTACTGCACTTTGAGAGAGATGAACAGGAAGGGAAAATTAGTGCTTGGTTTTACCCGAAAGCAAATACAGAGCACACATTTAATGATAAACAATAAACTTGTAGTGGAGCCAAAAGAAGTCCAGTGTTTGCGTGCGAGCTGAAGCGCAGAACGTTCTGAAGTAGCTCAATGAATGAGCGAAGGCTTTGGTGGCCCTGGAGTGCGCTGCTCCCGCCTGGTGCAGAGGCAGCCCTGCCGTGAGCACTCTGCCTCCGCCTCTCCGGCACTGGCTCCATTTGGGTAGCACAGCGTTTCATAGAAGGCAAAGCAGGACACGGTGCCACTGTTTGTTTTTTTTTTAATGAGGAGGATAAAAGCAGCATGTCAGACTACGCGATTAGTGAGTCACAGTGAGCCGTCACAAACACGTCCACTCTGCTGTTTTTTCAGTTGATGTTATTCGGAACGGCTCCCGACACACCCTGTGGGGCTGCTGTAATGGGTGTTGATTTGCACGGCGCGCGTGTGTGCATGTGTGAGAATGCGTGTGCACACATGTGTGTGTGAGCGTGTGCTCTGCTCCCCCATTAGAAATCATGCCAAGATGCAGCCTGTCTCTCTTCCTTATAAACAAGCGAAGGAAGAGCAGCATGAGCCCTAAGGTGTCTGGCTGAGTTCTAGGGAACTCTGTGCCGTCGCCTAAAAGCTGATTGGTTTGGAACCACAACTTGAGTTGCCATGGCCCTACGCGGACGCCAGCTCATTACAGCGAGTGGACTACAGTCAGCATCCTCTGAGAGGCACAGGCATCGGGACACCAGGCTCCCTGTACTAACTCGGGGGCCAGGTACGAACAGGGACCTGCTGCTTCCACAAACACACCACACAAATGCAAGCAGCACTGGTGGGAGAAGACGTCAGAGGGAGTGAGGGACGGCCTGGAGTCCCCACGAACCTGAAGGAAGTCTTCCATCTGCTGACGGAGCTCCCCATCCCGCCGGATGTTCTCCTTGAGCGATCTCGTCCTGACAAGGAGCGAGTGCAGTTCAGTCTCCGTGTTATCCAGAGATAATCTAAAGAAGAAAGGGGAGAGTGGACAGCTGGCAAAGGAAGCCATGGGTCCTGGGGGAACATGAATCCAGACCCATCGCTGGCCAACCCTGGAAGCAGAAGGGGACCCAGCCTGCGTTTAGACCTGGGAGTTCCCACATGTTTTTTAGGAGGCATGTGCTTGCTAAAAACACACCCTGGTTCAAAGGGAGGAGGCTGTCACTTTGTTCCTGCAGGTGAGAAAACTGAAAGCAGAGTCTGTGAAGGTTGTCATAAACTCGATCTGAGCATGTTCACGAAACAAACATTAAAAACTAAAAGCTGACTGAAGAATAACAAGGGATGATAGGAAGGGAGGAGAAGGGGAAATGTTGGAACTGAGATAAAGCAAGGTACATTCCAAGCACTTACAAGTATGTCACTGTATATACTATAGTCATGTATATAAAAATGTTCTTCATAGGTATAAGAACTGTGACATCGTACTTGAGTGTTTTAGGAAAAATATAGGACCCAGAAGAGAGGCAAGGGATCGGGGGATTGGGGGTATGGAGTGGGGGCAGATAATGACCAAATTGTATTGCTGTATTGTGTGCATCTATGACTTTGTGACAACAAATCCCATCATGATGTACATCTATAATGCACTAAAAACAAAACAAAACAAAACCCTAAAAGCTGCAGGGCTCTAACTCCCAAGAGGCACAGCAGTGGATGCTGACAGCCCCGACACTAACTAGGGGTCACATGTAGACACTAAGCCTACATTTGTTGCTCATCTCAGCCAGTGCAAGCTCTCCCTGTTTTACAGAGAACTCAAAACCACAGCCAACCATCCTGCAAACAAGGCTTAGACTGACTGCAATACTTTTAATAGCTACAGCAAATGAAGATTAGTAGAATACGATCCTGTCACCCGGCAAGTGAACAGGTGAAATTCATAACTGAGGCCACATTCGATGCTCATTTTAATTTGTGCAATGAGGTTTTCCACCTTCACTGGTCACTGGGATCTAGTTGTACCTGGGTATTCACCTTCCATTTTACATAAACAAATTTTACTGAAAAGAAGTTTTCTAAGACAGTATCTGGCTCAACTTCTGATCCAACTCAGACCAGAAATGCCAGTTTAAAAATATAATGGTAGGTGGATGAGATGGTGTACACCTATAACTCCAGCAATTCGGGAAGCTGAGGCAGGAGGATGGCAAGTTTGAGGATAGCCTGGGCAACTTAGTGAGACCCTGTCTCAAAATAAGAAATAAAACGGGCTGCGGATGTAGCTCAGTGGTATAAGGTGCTCGAGTTCAGTCCCCAGTATCCCGCCCCCAACAAAAAAGTAATGATAATTTCTCCTTGTGTTATCTCTTAGAAGGATCTCTATATTAGTCAGAATAAAAATATTCCCACAGATTTCTTCTAGTAATTAAAAGGCAAAACAGTTTGTGACTTCTAAGATGTCTATTCTTTTTGGAGAATAATCAGGTGATCTGTAAACATGAATGATGAACCGTTTACACCTTGGTGCTGATAATCCCCCTTTGGGAACCACAGGCATGTAATCTGTGGTTAGATGTTCATAAAGTCACTCACCGTGAGATACTGGCCAATGAATGACAGGCCTGTGGGCCATGGTTCACTTGTTTATATGTGGT
Organism: Aplodontia rufa; assembly: GCA_004027875.1. Classification (NCBI taxonomy): domain Eukaryota; kingdom Metazoa; phylum Chordata; class Mammalia; order Rodentia; family Aplodontiidae; genus Aplodontia; species Aplodontia rufa. Next base: position 21,787 of record PVKS010015866.1, read on the forward strand.
CCACAACTGTCACAACTGGCTGCAGTCACTCACGTAATAAGCACATGCTAGGAACTGGGCTGATATATGGAGTGATGAGTTGAGCCAGCTACTGAGAGCCAACTACGGGTGTCTCTTCCAACTCTGCACTTACTAACTCCATGCTAGCAGCCTCCTATCTGCCAGGTAGCAGTATCTGTGGCATGGAAACCAGCAGAATCTACAAACCAGGGCTTTTTTTCTTGGAGAACTAGTTTTCAGAAGCATTTACTGTGACATAAATATGTAGTATATGTTGAAAAACTCAGAACTCAAAATGGTACCTACACACAGATTATGCCTACATTAAAGCATGCTTCCACGTTAGGTTTAGAAGCTAATTAGAGTGATGTAATTAGAGCTTTGTGTTTGGTAGATACTTTCTCTAAAGTTGAGTGACTAGCTTAAAATCAAATCCTTTCTTGGTATGGTTCCAACCCCTTTTAATGTAATAGAAAATAAATGTACCATGTTAGATTCTACAAGCAAAGAGTGATGTATGGCTCTGAAAGTTTGACTGATATAAACCAACTCCCAACGTAATAAGCTGTGTTATTTGAACTCCATTTTGTGGGGGCATTGTGGAGGGATTGGAAATTCTTAATCCATTTTTTTTCAGGGCTGAGGACTGAACTCGGGTCCTTGTGCATGCTAGGCAAGCGTTGTGCCACTGAGCTAAATCCCCAACCCCAGTCCATATTTTTTTAACACTGATAATATTCATCAGAATAGACTAAAAAATTTTTTAAATAAAGATTGATTTTTCAAAACCCCCAAATTCCAGGGTACACACACACACACACACACACACACACACACACACACACATCTCTTTTAAGGAAAAAAAAAAAAAAAGGAAGGCCTGCAAGTTCAACAAGAGAAAACTTTTTAAAGTTCAAACTTGAATCTGAAAGTTGTAGCTGCTTGGTAGTTTTCCTAAGATGACAGCTGAGACAAGCAGGGCTCATCGCCCCCTTCCCTGCTCACCTGGCAGTTTCCTGAACATGCTGCAGCTTTTCAGAAAAGTTCAGAAGAACAGCATCTTTTTTCTGAGCTTCCTGGAACAAAAACAGATTTTTTTTCCTCACTGGATGGATAGAACTGGATTGGAAGGGAATCATTTTCTTAGGGCTTAAAGGAACTTTGAAATCACTGCTCATTTTTCAGCTTGCTAGGTTTAAAGCAATTCACAGCACATGAACTCTGATCTTCTTAGTAAGATTTTCCAGAACTCTCAAGATACATTTAACTTCCCAGTGCAATTGATTGTGACATGAAATGCAATTCATGTGCATTGAGACTCAATGGAAGGAGGTGGCAGCTTAGCAGGAACCTTTGTTTTTCAGAGAACCCAATACCTCCTGCCTGAATACCACCCATACCTATGAGTATGCCTTTACATGACTGGGATGCCTTGGCTGCTAAACCAGTTTGCAAACCTAGTTTAATCAGAAGGTACACAATCCTGGAGGTATGGGGATTCTTTACCCGTGTGGAGGGTGAGCAGAGGCAGGTGGGAAGGGAGCCTTTACTGACCTGCCCACATGGGCAGGGACCAAGTTAGCCAGAGCGACTGGACTCAGGGATCTCAAAGAACTTGGCCAAAACACCATCTGCAAGCCATGCTGGAGAAGGAATACAGTTTCTACTCTTCCTGTCCTGAAAATTAATTTTTCAATCATGTACTTGGGCTAGGGGAGTTGCTCAGGAGTAGAGTGCTTGCCTAGGGTGCAGGAGGCCCTGGGTTCTCTCCCCAGTGCTATAAAAGTAAAAATCAACTAGTGAGCTAAACATGGCCCTTTGTCTTCAGAAGCATGTAGCAATAGCACTGTGTGCTGTCTACCAAGCGCTTCAGAGCCGACACATCAAGCTAGGCACTGCATGAACCTAACCTCCTTCGGTCCTCTCAATTACTCGGTTTTGAGGCCAGTTATCACCACCCCCATCATTCAGTAAAGAAATTGAGGGATCTAAAGAATTAAGTAGCTTGTCTGAAGCTAATAAAGACAGTTAAAATTCCCCATCCTGAAGCTCAATTCATGCACATGGCTTCCCCAGATTAAAACTATGTCACTGGTATCTGGACAAGGGAATTCAATGGAGGAAAAGTAGATCATCACAGTCAGCAGAGCTCATTTAACCAAAAGGAGGTAACGGTTCATGGCTGACTTTTCACTTTGTACCTAGCTATTCTAACGTTACAAAGACCCTGTTGAAACAAGAAGCAACAGACTGGGGGTGCTGCTCAGTGGTAGAGCAAGTGCCTATCGTGCAGGAGGCCCTGGGGTTCAATCCTCAGGCCCCAAAGAAACCACGGATGAGATCAGGTGTCATACTCTGTATAACAGGGAGGCGCTCTAACGCACAGCTCAGGGGAGAGGACACGAGGATCTCTCTCCACACACCTGGTCACAATTCTGTTCTGGTCCACATCAGGAGTGTTTGTGTACGTGGGCCTCTATTTTCTAAACCTATGGCCATGGCTCTCCCCAGCCCTCATCAAACAATTAGGCCAAGATGTACCCCTATTTCTAGTTCTCTCTCCTCTCCCAATGCAGCCTCCACAGTGCCTTATTTTTCTAAAAACCACATACCTGATCATGCCAGAGCACGAAGTCCCATTCCCCATCTCTGAAATCTGACTCCTTTGTGACAGGCTTCCCCAGCCTCATGGCCTCACCTGTCCCACTTCCCTCCAGCTCTAGGACCCTAGGTGCAGCTCACCAGGAATCTGCACATAAGCACATCGGCCCTCTGCAAACAGAACCTAAGTCAGACACCATCTCATGCTTGGGGAAAACCTCACCACCTTCAGTGGGCATTCATACTCTTCCTCTCTCCGTACCATCATTTCCACATACCTGCGCGACAAAGTGCAAAAGATTCATCCCAGGTTTGTTTGCTTTTGTGTCTGCCAATTTGAGCAAAGAAGATAGTTTAAATCCTACTGCATTGCCGGCATACCCTCCCTAGAGAAGGTGAAGCAGGAGAAAGAAACATATTATGCTTTGAACAGACAATAAAGTTGAAAACATGGCGTTTTAATGTGGAGGGATTTTACTTACTGCATTCATGATGTTCCCAGCCTGCAGTACCAAGTGTAATATTGAATGTAACTCCTCACATGACATCAGCTCTGTTAAAAAGAACACATCACAGTGCCTCAGAGGAGCCCTCCTGCTCATGGGCACAAACACAGCTGCCAAGTTCAAGTTCAAGTGTGACTGAAGCAAGCATGTGGCCCTCAACTGCACACAAGGACTGAACAACGAAAAAAAGCACATTCCACTCCATGCCAAAGGCACGTTTGCTACTGGCAACCCATGTCATTGTGTTTAACTAGGGACCAAGTATGTATGATAGTTAAAAATCACAACATAGTTCAATAAGGAAAAACTCCAAGCCGTGGAAAACAGAAGCCTGAGGGAAGGACGGAAGGCAGTGCACCGTGTTACAGGAACTGACTGTCTTCTCCTCCATAGTCGTTTCTTTTTTTTTCCCTTTATGTCCACTAGCTTTTGAGACCGTATTTATGGAATATGAAAAGTAATAGCAAGCAACATTTTTTTTTAAGAGAGGGAGAGTGGGAGAGAAAGACAGAATCAGTTTTATTTAGTTTTTCATCTGGTTTTTGTTGCGCTGACACTTAGTTGGGTATGTGGTGCTGGGGTTTGAACCCAGGTCACACACATGCCAGGCAAGCGCGATACTGCTGAGCCACTGCTTCAGCCCCAGCAAGCAACATGTTGCTTACCAATGAGTTAACCAGAGATAAAAAAAAATAAACAGGCTGGGATGACATGTAAATAACTTGCAAAACACCAACCCCTGGGGCCCTGGCACCAGGAACATCTTTCCATTTTATTCAAAGCTATGCATTTAATTTGGATTGGATGAAGGTTTTAAAAAGGAAATTACTATTGTAATATACTGGTAAGATAGCTCCTGAGCACCAACAAATCTCTTGTACGTTTATGTGAGGGAATACAATTAAATTTTAAAAATATATTTGAAAAGTTAAAGAGAAAACCTGATTACTAAAACAACAGTATATATAGAGAGTAAGATGTTACCTATGATATTTTAAAGTTTAAATTCTCCAATAAGTGTGACATTACTTTCAAAAAGTTACATTTGGATCACAGCCTATATTTTGTTATCTAGGAAGGCCAGTTTTGGAAGGCTATCCAGATAAGAAGTGCTTCTGCCATGCCCACAAATTTGTGACGTTTAATATGAAAACATGCTTTTCCATCACTGTTTGAACAGGATGAATAGTGCTTCCCAAGTTACTGCAACAGCCTTGGTATGGGAAGAAATTTCAAAAGGCCTCTGTATTGGAAGAAGAAAAATTCTTTTTCATTCTTAGTGTCCTCTCTAAAAACAGAGAAAATATGGTGGGTTAAGAGAAAACTCTTACCTCAGTACGAGAAAACCCAATAGGAACACATAGTCCTATAAGGATAACTAGTAATTCAGAAAATGACCTGGGGGAAATCAGGCTGGTGCTTCGGACACTTGGAAGAGAGAGGGCTGGGAGGGCTGAGGGTGTGCCGGGAGCTGAGCAGGCGACAGCCACAGCCCTGCGGGGCCTGCATCCCCAGGGCCACACAGGGCAGAAACAAAGGCCCCCCTACCCTAGGAGACCTCAGAACAATGATTAAAGGAGTCCGGGCGAGCAATTATTTAGAGTTGTTCAAAGAAGTGAAAGGACCAACTGGCCCCTTTCAGACTTAAAATGGCCTGCCAAAAACTGGAGTCTGGAGAAGACGTGGGTGGGAAGTCACACACAGAGCAGAAACACCAGGATCCCTGGCAGAAGAACCACACTGTGGAGGTCTGCTTCTGGAAAAGCTGGGGAGACACCAATAGGGAGCAGGGCAGGGAGCAGACACGGCTGGGCCAGGAGTGCAATTTCGTGTGCAAGCACATCACACACCACGCACACAGTCAGCTAGGGAGAGCAGGAGCAAGCTGTAAGCTGCAAAGTTCACCATGAAGCCTGAGATGGAAGAAACGTTCCTTACCAAGCGGAAGATAAGAGGCAAATTATATTCATTAGGAAGAAAAAGTAAATGGAAATAAACTTTAAATGTATCCTAGTAACATCTCATTTCCCTTTTTAGGGTGTATCAGAAATGGGACTTTCCATTTCTAATTTCAATTGCATTTAAAAAAAAATAAATAAACTACCGGGCTGGAGTGGTGGCTTGGTGGTTACAGCACTTGCCTGGCATGCGCGAGGACACGGGTTCAAACCCCAGCACCAGTGTCGGAGCAATGAAAGCCACATGAAAAACTAAATAAAATTGATTCTTTCTTTCTCTCTCACTGTTCCTCTTTCTCTTAAAAAACAAAACAAAACAAAACAAAAAACCTTTAAAAAATAAACTACCAACAAAGTTACTAAGAATAAACTATGCAGGGTCATAAATCTACTTACCTTTTGTAGCAGTTCTTAAAATTTTTATATCTGTGTACAGGGAAGAACAGGAGGGCAAAAATTCCTTCTTTAGCACCATGGCTTCAATCCGAAGAGAATAGCTAAAAAAAAATAAAAGGCAAAACTGTAGAATACAACGTCAACCTGAAAACCTGACTTGCAAGGAACGACCATCAGTGACTTATCCTTACTTTGGCACCTGAATCAAGTAGTGCAGAAAGGAATCTGCCAGGGACAGCTTGGACACATCGCCACTGAATGTTTTCAACTTCTTTACCTGAAAGGCAAATGGAAGAGAAAAAAAAATCAATTATGATTAAAAGTTAAGGTTATTTTAAATTTCATCTTAGAATCCTTAAAAAAAAATAGGATTTCAGTGCTAAATTCAGATTAACAAAAGCGTAGACCTAAAAAAAAAAAGACAGAAAAGGGAATTATCACAGCTACCAACTCATTCCTTCCTTCCCTCCTTTCTCTCTCTTTCTGGGTGCTTTGCACATGCTAGGTAAGCACTGCAGAGTCACACCACAGCCCTACTACTCTGCTGTTTAAAAGAAAAATCAAACTCACAAGTTTGAAGTACATGAGTTAGTGCTGGTTTGACAGATACGGATATAGAGTTCCAAACAAAACTGGAGACACGTGGATCCTCAGGTAGGTTACCACGGGAGCCTTGGAAAAGGATCTGCTCTAAGGATGGGAACTTCCTGTGAGCAATAATCTAGCAGTGAGATCACTGCTTGGGAAAGAAGTGTGACTGGATAGTCATTACAATGCTATTAAGTTGTAATGGAAAAACAATCTTATTTTAAGTATTCTGGACATAAAATACTTGACTGGGTAAGTTCTAACACACATAACTCTGGCCCAATTCCACTTCATATATAGCTAGTGGAAGGGACTGTTGTACCTTTCGGTTTTGTCTTTGTTTTGTGGTACTCAAGATGGAAGCCAGACCCTGGCACCTGCTTGGCAAGTGCTCCATGTCCCCAGCCTGGACCACTGTATCTTGGAGTTGGTGCTTGTTCTTCAGCAGGAAGGTTAAAAACAAACATCTCTTGAACAACTGGAAGATCAATGTTAAGATCTCCCTGCATCCCCCACGATGTGGCCCTATTCACAACAGCTAAGACATGGAATCAGCCTAGGTACCACTGACGGATGGATGATGAAGAAAATATGGTGTACTGTCATAAAGAACGGAACTCTGTCCTCTGCAGCAAAATGGGCGGAAGAGCAGCATATTATGTAAAACGAAAAAAGCCAGGCACAGAAACCCAAGTACTGCATGTCCTCTACCACATGTGGAAGCCAAAAAAACACCTGAACATGTAACAGTGATTAGCAGAGTTTTGAAAGGGGAAGGGGAAGGGGATAAAGGGACCCTAGATTTGAACAGTGCATGCTGTACACATGCATAAAAGTATCACGCTGAACTCCACTAACATGGAAAACCAAGACAGCTTAATAAAAAAAATATTTGGTCCAGCCCCTCTAGAAAGCAGCGTGGACACACCTCAAAACAGGAGGACCCACCACAGGAACTGACTATTCCTCTTTTGGGTATTTCCCCAGAAGAGTCAGAATCAGCACGTTACAGTGGCACATCAATGCTCATAGCAGCTCAGTTTACATGGCTACACTATGGAACCAACCCGGATGCCTGTCACTGGATGAATGGATCCAAAAGCTGTGGTATATTACATACTACGGAGTTCTACTCAGCTATTAGAAACAACAATATTATGCCGTTGAAGGTAAATGGATGGCAATGAAAGAAATTATGCTGAGCAAAATTAGCCAAAACCAGACTCAAGGGTCAAATGTTTTCCCTCATTTGTGGAGGCTGGAGCTAAACCCAGGCTTAGGTGAAAGGTCAAGCTCATGTGCCAGACTCACCAAGGACGAAGCAACACATAATCTAGGGGAACCATAGAGATGTTTCATGGGAGGGAGGGGAGCGGGAAGAATGATAGGGAGGGATCTAGAGGGGAAATCAACAATGTAACTTACTCTTCGTTCCCCCAAGAAGCCAAATAATACTTATACAATCATTTAATTCTGGAAAATGCACAATCATAAAAAATATATATATATACATACACAGAGAGAGAGAGAGAGAGAGAGAGAGAGAGAGACTTACATCTGTTATGGAAGGAAATATAGAAGAGTCAAGAGACTGGGCTGTGGGTGATGTGGGGTGATTCTGGATTAGGATCGGGGCATATCATATTGTTACTACATATGCATTTATGATTGTACAACAACACACCTCCTCAATAAAATAAAAAAAAGAATATGAATTGAAACATGTTTCATAATAGAGGAAAATTAAAAGCAATCTGAATGTCTGAGTGTAATGAATCTACTATATAACTTTTGTAGAAAAGAAATATCAGGTTGCAATTTAAGCTCATATTAAAAAAGTAACTGAAGTTAAATATATTCATAGTATTTGTACATAAAAAAGATTAAAAACAACATGGATAGAATTAGCATATTCTCTCTCTCTCTCTATATATATATATATATAATATATATTTATATATATATGATGCTTTATAATTCCATAGAAAAATAAAAAGTCTGGGGGCTGGAGCGGTGGCTCGTTGGTTACATCGCTCACCCAGCATGCGCGAGTACACAGGTTCAAACCCCAGCACCATGTACACAACTAAGTGTCAGAGCAACAAAAGCCATGTGAAAAACTCAATAAAAATTGATTCTCTCTGTCTCTCTCTCTCTCACTGTCCTTCTGTCTTTAAAAAAAAATTGATTCTCTCTGTCTCTCTCTCTCTCTTACTGTCCTCTCTTAAAAAAAAGAAAAAAAAAAAGAAAAACAAAAACAAAAAGTCTGGATGCTACCCCCAATAATGGTAAAAAGATATATTCTCTGGATGGTGAGATATAGCTTATCATTTTTTTATCATTATGATTGCCTCCATCTAATGTTTTTTAAAATAAATTTTATTGTATGGTCAAAATTTTGTATTATGAGTAAATATATTTTAGAAAAAAAATTTTATAAAAAGATTTTCCCCTATGAAAAGTTCAGGTAATAAAAGACTATTACTGTAGGATCCCATTTCAACAAATTTTTAAAAAGGTGTTGGGGCTGGAGCCGTGGCTCAGTGGTTACTCGCATGCATGAGGACACAGGTTCAAACCCCAGCACCACGTACACAATGAAGTATCAGAGCAAAACCACGAGAAAAACTAAATACAACTGCTTCTCTCTCTCACTGTCCCTCTCTCTCTCTTAAAAAAAAAAAAAGGTGTCTATGAGCCCCAACCCTCCCATACACGTACTTACACAGGAAAAAGAATAAAGGCCCCACACACACTAGGAAGCAGGTTTACAGGTGAATTTCTTCTGCTGCTCACTTTTAATTTTCTAAAATATCTACAGTGAATATGCATTGCTCTTATAAAATTTTATTAAATGAAGTTTTTAAACACACAAATATTTCTTCCACTGTGACAAAGGAAAGAAGAGTTCTGACACAGATATATAATCCAACAGCTAGCAGGCAGAGGTAAAGAGAAAGTTCTCCAACTACATCACAAAGAAAATCACGTCTTCTCCACGCAGAAAACTGGACCAAGCCAACGGCAAAACCACTTCTAGGCCACTGTTAATAGTCTTCCCACAAAATTCTTTGTGGTTAGCAGTACCTTAGTGCTCCTGGTGACACTCACAGCCTGTCTTTGCAGCTACCTGCTGCCTGTAAATACCTGCCACCTTTTCATTATTTTCCTTTCTTTTTTTGGGCTAGGGATAGAACCCAGAACTTCGGTGCATATTAATCACACTTTCTTACCACAGAGCTACGCTCTCAGCCCTATAGTCTAGAAACATTATTCTCTTCCTTGCATTATGATTAATAACATGACTTTAAGTCCTTTGAAAAATAGGAAATTCAAAAACACAAAGATGTATTTTCAGGTCCGGTGCAGAGGTGCACGCCTATAATCCTAGAGACTTGGAAGGCTGAGGCAGGAAGACTGCAAGTTTAAGACCAGCATCAGTAACTTAGCAAGGCCCTGAGCAACTCAGTGGAGACCCTGTCTCAACATAAAATGTAAAAAACGGGTGGATGTGGCTCAGTGGCTAAGTGCCCCAGCCCCTGGGTTCAATCCCTGCTACCATTAAAAAAAAGAAGAAGAAGAAATATTAAGTCTAGTTCTGAAGACTTTTTTTTATAACCAACGAGGGGGATCCCAAGGCTTCAAGCATGCCAGACAAGTGCTTTACCACTGAGCTATAACCTCAACCTTTATTTTTATTCATTTTGCAGTACTAGGGGTTGAATCTAGTGGCACATTACTACTGAGCTACATGCCCAGTCCTTTTTTATTTTTGTTTTGAGACTAGATCTCACAAAGTTGTCTCAGCTGTCCTTGAACTTGAAATCCTCCTGTTTCAGCCTCCCAAGTCACTGGGGTGCACCTGGCTGTTTTTTCATTTTTTAAAGAGCAGAAAACAGCCATTTGTAAAAGTGCATTTGCCTTACCTGCAGAGTAGCAAAGTGAATTTACCATTTTTAGCCTTCCTGAATATAAGGGCATGAGGCACTTCTAGTTTAGCTAAAACAAATCAGTGCCTGGTTTCTGAACTGAGAAATCCCTAGGATGAATTCTGATCCCTTCAGAAACAGAGTTTAACAAATTGCTATATATGGGCAGGGGCAGAATGAGGTTGTGCCTTTTGAAAGACCCTGAATGTAGCACGTACAAAGCTTCTGAACAACAGCACGAATTTCAGTCTGAAGGATAAGAACAGGTCTTGCTAAGTAAACTTGGTAACTATTCCATTAAACATGTGCTAAACTAACTGAGCGATGATTAATCTCCATCACTTATGTAAAAGGCTAAAATGTTTATAGATTTCAAGAGAATGCTGATGGAAAGACAGTATTTAATGTAAATGATATGTGTACAGTTCTTCGTTCTATTTCAAAATGAGATTTATGTTCATTAAGAGGGATTATGCACCTTCTCAACAGTAAGGATAAAAAGGAGGTGAACAACCCTATAATTATTACGCATTCTCATCATTATCAGAAAGCATTTATTAAACATTGTTAGGCATAATTTTGTTGGCTGAGCCAAGAGACTCTCATTAGGACCCCAGCTGAGCCCAACGTCTGTCGGGTTAGCAAGAGTGTGCTCCTTGCGTACTCAAGCCCACCCACCCAAGAAGACCCTGAGGCTTCCTTCCTCTCACCCTCTCCCAGCAGGGGCACAGTAAATGAAGAGAGCTGAGAGGAGCAAATGAGCAGGTCCATGGGCTGAAACACAGCTCTGCGGCAGAGCACCACCTTAGCAAGTGCAAGGCCCTGGGTTCTGTCCCTGGCATCAGCAACAGGCCTGAGAAGGCAACTCAACCTCCTCCAGAGAGAGCAGAAAGCTTCTAGCACGTTCTAAACCTGGACACCCAGATAGCTGATGGGGCACCAGTCCCCAGCAGAGGAAGGGCTTGCCAAGCAGGGTGGGTGTGTCCCACCGCTCCTCACGCCCCCTCTCTGGCATGGGAACACTTGGCTGGACCAGAGCCCGCTCCCTGCAAGTGTTAACCACACACTGGAGGGAAGATGAACAAACATGCCAGATAAAAGATTTGTGGTGAAGGGCAGAGAAATTCCCGACAACAAATTAACCTTGGCTTTGGCTGGCTTGTCTGCTGAGAAGGCAGGAGAGAAAAGGGCTGTTTCCGCTCATAATTTTCAGCATGCTGATAAGATTACAGTATTATTTGAATGACACTTACTCACATCAGGAATCTGTGACAGCAGAGGTGATGAAAATAAAAAGGCTGGCAGGCAGCGGGGTGCAAGGCACAGTTATGACAACCCTTGGCCTTCCTTCCTCTAAGGGAGGCGGTGCAGAGCAGCAGAGAACTGCTCCAGGGTCAGAGGAATCAGGGTTCAAGTGCACCCCTCGTCTATTGTCCAGCATTCATGGGACACCATCTAACCCGTGAGAATCACGGTTTCTTATATGAAAAATAAGGAGTATCTTAAAATGTCATTGTAAGAATTAACTGAAAAAAATATACAAAATGATCACCACGAGAGTTGATTGACCTTCGGTGTGCCCAGCTCTAGGCTGAGCACTTTAAATACATCATCAGTTCATTTCATTTTGCCCTTTCCGGTGCCTGGCACATAGGGCATTCACCAAATGCTTAGTGCTGAGAGTGAGCACAGAATGTATGCACCACAGGTCCATCGGTAAACGTGGGTCCACACACTTATGCATTTAGTACCACAGTTTCGCTACATTCCTAAACCTCCCTTGCTTGGCCCTACGTCCTCTTTGGCCTCATCCTCATCCTCCAACAGCCAGGAGACCAAAGAGTCCAGAGTCAGCCCTGAGTCTGGCTGGTGCCAGGGGCCACAGAGCGTTCACAAGGCAATCTGTCCTTGCAGGGAGCCTCAGTCTTGGGGTGGCTTGAGCTTTCCCTGAGACCCCTCTGACAGCACAGATCCCAGCAGTGCTCAGGGAGGGGCGTCTTGGGAGTTGCTGTAGAGGAAGCTCCCAGCTGAGTGTGGAGGGTGTGGTGGGCTAAGTCAAGAGGCAGTAATGTAAACAAGAAGTGTGACCTCGCTCATCAGATATTTAGACTGAGGGTGACCCTGCAGCAGGCGGGTGAGGGGAGAAACAGCTGTGACCCGGTGCTATGGCTGCAAAGCTGGCTCAAAGCCCACACCAATGTCACATCCCAGTTAGCTAACTGTCAGGTGTGAGAGGGCAGCGCCTGGGCGGGTTTCCCTCACCTGTCTCTTAACATTCTTCCTTTCTAATTAGATCTCACATCAACTCAAAAAGGTTTTTAAAAAGTTTTAAAAGGAGCTCTTTAAAATGTGAGGGGTTTGACAGCTGATCTCCCTCTTTGAAAAACCCCTTTGGCATTTTCTAATCACTTCAATTTTAAATGAGAGATGAAGATGTTAAGAAAGTCGTCTGCAATCTCCGAAGGTGGCAGCCTCCCTCACACCTCCCTTTCGTTTAGTCACACATTTAGCACGGTCCGCCTGCACTATCAAATTTGATTCTCCCTTAAAAAAAAAGATGAGGTTGGTTAGGAGTGGGTAGGGAGAGCACACCTGAGGAGGAGTCAGGGGCAAAAGGCCAAGCAGGAATAATATTTCAAATCTGAATACATCGGTGTGGGTGATGTGGAGGTAACTCTGGTTTAGGAGCAAATGCATATCATATTGTTACTGTATACTCATTTATGATTGTACAATAACTCAACTCCTTAATAAAAATAATAAAAAGCAAATAAATAAATCTCTCTCTCTCTCTCTCTCTTTTTTTTTTGTAGTGCTGGGGATAAAGTGCAAAGCCTCTTGCACCCTAAGCAAGCACTCTACCATTAAACTACATCCCTAGCCTGAAGCAAACAAAGCTTCTTAAAATTCACATTGATTAAACCCTACCCGTCCTAACAAAAGATTTTGGAGTTCCCATTCTTTACCCCTCGCAAAAAAAAAAAAAAGAAAAAGAAAAAAGAAAAAAACTATTCAGTGTGCAAGATCCAGGGTAAATTATGATTAAATGTAGCTTTCTTTTCTTTTAAGAGCCTCACTAACATTAATAGATGCCATTAATTAATCTGGGCTTAGGTAAATTATATTTAATTTGCAAACAGAAAACCTGAGGTAGAGAGAAGCCCCAGATTATTAGATATACCTAGATAAAGCTAGAACCTGGTTACCCACTAATCTTCGCTTGGCATTGCATTTAACACCATTCCCTCTCTCTTGTTATTAATGACACTGAAAGCCAAGCTCCATAAACGATGCCTGGGAAAAGGAGTGGGGTGGCGGGGAGGAGGAGCCGCAGTGTGTGGGAAGGACACTTTCTAGTAAGCCACTCTCTTTACTTACAAAAAATCATCTTTCATTTTTACTTACATAGCAAACATTTATAAGATTCAATATGGCTTTACTGAAATGTCTATAAGCACACGCGTACTTTCCTATGAATTTTTTGGTCAGAAATAAAGGAAAATATCAGAACAATTTTGAAAGGTTTTACAAAATTATTGGTTTCTTCCTATCAAGCACCTACCCATTCAATAATTCAGTTCATTTGGTTCAAGCGAAATAATTACCTTTATATTATGGGACTTTTATTTTTATTTATTTATTTAAAGAAAAGAGAGGGACAGTGACAGACAGAGAAAGAGAGAAGCAATTTTTATTTAGTTTCTCATGTGGCCTTCATTCCTCTGACACTTTGTTGCGTACGTGGTGCTGGGGTTCGAACTCACGTACTTGCACATGCAAGGCAAGCGCTGAGCCACCACTCCAGCCCCCATGCATTATGGGACTTGTAGTTACCACGGCAATTTCCACTTTTCACTCAATCATGCAGACATGATGCATTACAGTTTACACACCTCTCCCAGTTACTGAGCATCTTCCAAAAATTATCGTTTCCTTTTATTTTTTCTCTTTTTAAAAAGTATATGTATTATAAAATAACCTGGGTTCACTGGAGGCAAAGGTCATCTTTGGATGATTGAAAAGAAAACTCAAAATCTACTGAGCACCTATGTGCCAAGTACCATGCTGAAGGCATAACCAGGGTTTAGTCATCTCGGCAGCCCCATGAGGTAATGGTCATGACCCTCATTTTACAGGTGAGGAATCTAAAGTTCACAGGAGTCAGGGACCTTGCCCAAGGTTCACGATTAAGGTGCAACAGCTCTCTGACTCCGTGAGACTATCAGCTCACCTTTTGATTTTATGGGAGAAATCTCTGCCCATCCCATGGGAGTTCTGACACTCCTAGAAACACAAAGCTTTCCTCATCACTCCACATCCAAACACACTCCAAATGCCTTACCTCTTCCGACTCTGGCAAAAGCTTAAGCAATTCTCGCAACGTCTCTGATCCATAATGCTCACTCTTTCCTTGATGAATATCTTCTACAATGGACTGAGGAGACCTAGAAAAGATAATGAAGCACATTCCCTGTCACGTTGCTGGAGTGCCAAGAGGGAACAAGGGAGTGGAAATTAAAACAAATCGCCTCCACCCTCCTTCCCACCCCAGCTTCCTCCCAGGCTGGAGTCTTCTTTGGGAGAAGAAAAACAATTCCTGAGAGCCCCCTCCTTGTGAATTCAACAATGATTTCCTCATTCGTCTGCTCTCCACTCAAGGAGCACACTCAAGATGAATCTGGAACCTCCCTGGCCTAAGTGGACAGCCCCGGCAACTTCCCTTATGTAAGCCACCAGCGTCCACTTTCATAGCAGAAAGTGTGACAGACACTAGCGGATTCCTCAAGCCAGGCGTCTAAGAAGGATGGGAAAGCGTGAGGAACACCTGTCACTCATATTAGAAGCTGACCTGCAGCTAGCTGGGTCACACCCACAGACTTTGATGCTGACAGCCTGGTGAGATATGACTAAAGCTCTGAACATGTGCAAAAAAATCTTACTTCTTAAATTGCTTAAGGAATATCCCAATGTTCATGCTCCGTTTTGCATCTAAGACGGTAACCTGGAAAAAAAAATAGAGACATGTCAGATTATTAAAGTCCAAATAAAAAGGGGCTGGAGCAGTGGCTCAGCGATATTGCACTTGCCTGGCATGCGTGAAGACTCGGGTTCAAACCCCAGCACCATGTACACAACAAAGTGTCAGAGCAATGAAAGCCACATGAAAACCTAAATAAAATTGATTCTCTCTTTCTCTCTCTCTTAAAAAAAATGAAAATAAAAAGTACAAATAAAAAGAGCTGGAGGAAAGAAGAGAACAGGAACCTGTCAAAACACTGCTAAGGGCTGGAGCAGTGGCTCAGTGGTATTGCACTTGCCTGGCATGCGTGAGGACCCTGGTTCGAACCCCAGTACCACGTATACAACGAAGTGTCAGAGCAACGAAAGCCACATGAAAAACTAAATAAAATTAATTCCTTTCTTTCTCTCTCTCTTAAAAAAAAAAGTACAAATAACAAGAGCTGGAGGAAAGAAGAGAACGGGTACCTGTCAAAATACATGTTTTAAATCCGGACAAGGTGTAATGTCATATAAACTAAGGCATTTGTAAAGATGTATTTGTAAGTGGGGGAGGGATACGGGTGGGTAATTGGGGGGGGCTCTTGGGAGTAAATCTAATTTTCAGAACTTATATATATATTATATTATTTCATTAGAAGCTTGTTTGTTCAATAAATAAATTTCTGAATAAATAAATTTTTAAAAATTAAAAAAAAATACAATGCTAGGGGCTGGAGTCGTGGCTCAGTGGTTACGGCAGTTGCCCACTATGTGCAAATACACGGGTTCTAACCCCAGCACCTGCGTACACAGCCCAGTGTCAGAGCAACGAAAGCCATGTGAAAAAAAACTCAATAAAAATTGATTCTCTCTGTCTCTCTCCCTCTCTGTCCTTCTCTCTTAAAAAAAAAAAAATACAATGCTAACCTGTAAGAGAATAATCACCAATATATAAATCTAGTGATTAATGGATACACTTAATAATTTCATGAATTTTAGATATTATCATCTTTCCAAAATGTCTGCCTTATTTTCTCAAATATAATGATTTTAATATTTCATAATTTTTAATATTTATAACATATCTATATGGCATCTTTTGACTTAAATAAAGTATAGCTATTCCAATGTATTGTCAAAACCCAGATTTAGACAGCAATAGGTCTTAACTGTTCAAAACTAGTAATCTGGGAAGATTTTATTAGACTAGAAATTATATATATTTTTTGGTTGCTACATACTGAAGCTATTTCTATCTCTGGAGGTAAATGAGGGGGGAAGATATTCTACAACTACTGCATTTTTTTTCTTTTTTTTGGTAAAGGGAGATTGGCTAAAATAGGAATGTTGTAATAACTCTCTTCCTTTCCAAATGTATGTGATTCGTTGTGAACAAACGAGGATCAGGTTTCAGACTGAATTCTTGATCTCTGGGTCTGTTTCTAAGTTTATAAGCAGCAGGAGTGCTAACCCACGTTAATGTCACTTCCTGGCTATAAGGTTAAATTTTTACATGAGTATGGCTGCCTTCTTTTGAAGACTAATCTTAAACAATCACATCATTACCAACCTAGGGGTTTATTTCGTGTTAACACAAGATCACCTGCCAGCCATAAAATAAACTCCCAAGTTAAAAGGACAGTCTCCTTACTGGAATACTAGCAGGGATTACAGTTTCAGTTCAGGGAGAAGGGAGGCCCGTGAAGGAGGGAGAAAAAAGGGGAGAATTTTTCCCATCAAACTTAACATGCTTTACAGAGGAAAGCTAGTACTAAAAAAGGAATCTCCATTTATTAAGTCTATGTTTTATTATAATTCATAAATTGAAAGATCCCAAGTACAAACATGTATATTAATATAATAATGTACACATCTGAAAAATTTTCTCTGCATTCACTTCTACCTAGAATGGAGAGAGAACTCGTTTCATATTTCTCTATCTAAATTGCTGCCTCCTGCTGTATTTAACCCTTGCCTCCAGCATCCTCCCACCCTACATGCTGCAAGCCCCACCCTCATCCTGTCTACCCCTCAACGCTCTGGGGCCCTGCACACTTGGCACAGGTCCATCACCACTGTTGCTGGAAAAGCGATGGAGAAAATTACTCGCATTTATCCCTATTTGACAGATAAGGAAACTGAGCCTGAGAGATAACCTTTTATAACTTCCCTAAAGCAGTACTGGCATAGAAGCACTAGCCTGGGTCTCTCTGATTCCTCTTTGCCCTCGTTTTAGTACTGGTGAGCTCCTACAGAGACACAGTAAATAAGTCCCCCCAGGCCTGATGTTCCCATGGGGAGATTTCTCCAGAACTGGGGCACATTTGTAGAAATTTGCAACCCACAGTGCCTAGCCAAGTCCCCTGGTGACCCCAGAGCGGTATCTGTGGGGATGCTGGGCAGGGATAGGACCCCAGGCGGGGCTGCAGAGGCGCAGCCCACCATGCTCAACCCAGGGCGGACAGGCCTGCAGGAGCAGTCTCCACAGCTCAGGCTGTTTCCTAAGGAAAAACCCAGGCTGGCCTTGACCGAGTCCCTTACAGAGCAAACAAAGCCCTGCATGGAAAGTGAGAAGGCTGATAACATCCCAGGGACTGTTCTGCTCTCTCCAGCCATCCTCAGGCTTGCTTAGTGACTGAGAAGTCTCTTTCTCCGACCTTATCAAACTCTTAAGCACTGCTATAAAAGTGTTTGTTAAAGTTCTTAAAGAGAGTTATCACTACACGTGTAAATTAGCTTATCTCACGCCCCAAGCTGGCTGTCTCAGTGCTGGCCCATTCTGCAGTGAATCCCTGTGGGATGCATTCTGGAATCATTCAGAGAGTGGAACCTGTACCCGGGATCCCACTCTGTTGGCTGTACAAGCCGAGAAATCAGAGGAGACAAACTGCCCCAAAATAGGGATGCACTGTTGCCACCCCTCCCAGCGGCTGCCACGATGCCTGATCTACCCTTCCAGACACACCAGAGCTCGCAGACAGAGCGGCACTGGCAGGAACAGAAGATACGCTCCAGGTTATCAACTCTTCGAGTCCCACAGAAGAGTGGCGAACCAAGCAGCTATAAAAGCAAGGGATTGTAAGGTCGTGTGCTCTGCTCACTTCAAAGATTCCTCACTGGATGTGAAGGGGACTTGGCTATAGCAACAGTGTCCCCAGAACTGCTAGGGTGGCCAGGGTGTTGTGATGCGTTCTGAGAACCTGGGTGAGCTGCGCTGTGCTGTGCAGGACTGTGTGCGTGTGTGTGTGCGTGGCCACATTCTGCCTCTTGCTAAAGCCTTGGAACAAGCTTGCCTGGTTTCTTCTGCTACCATTCTTGCAGTTTCACCTAGTGTCACTCCATTGCAAAATCTGCCTCCCGTATCCTCTATAGGAAGAAACTTGTTTTAGTTGCAGTAAATAACAAATAGCATTTCCCACGGCAACCATTTTTAGTAACCATTTTAAGTAATATGAAGGACTCCCACCTTGCAGTCCAACCATCTCACAAAATTGGAACTCTTTACCCATGAAACACTAACTCCCCATCTCCTACCGTGCCCTTCTGTTTTCAGTTTTACTGCTCTAGGTATCTTTTTTTTTTTTTTTAAGAGAGAAGGACAGTGAGAGTGTGTGAGAGAGAGAGAGAAAGAGAGAGACAGAATCAATTTTTATTGAGTTTTTTCACATGGCTTTTGTTGCTCTGACACTTAGTTGTGTACATGGGTGGCTGGGGTTTGAACCTGTGCACTTGTGCATGCCAGGCAAGTGCTGTAACCACCGAGCCACTGCTCCAACCCCTAGGTATCTCTTAAAGGTAGAATCATAATTTGTCATTTTATGAATGGCTTATTTCACTCAGTGTAACATCCTCAAGGTAAAAGAAAAAACTTATAAAATCACTTTTGTTTCAATAACCCCAAAGTGGTTTCCTTACACTAACATAAAGTGGCTACATCAATCCACTTTAAATTCTGAAAAGCAAAAATTTAAAAATTGTCCTCTATCCCCTGATATATAGACCTAACGTTTAGTCTTTGATGGTTTTTTATTTTCTTTTCTGGTTGGCTGTCAACTGGAAATTGCTCCTCACCCCAAATTTTGAAACCCATAATTCAAATATTGTATCTAATTCTCCAGTTCTGGTTGTGAGCATGTCCCAGAATTTCAGAATATCCAGGGATCACAACAATAGTTGAGGAAGAATGATCTCTGAATTACAGTGTGGGAGAATAACATGTAATTGCTCAAAAATTTAGAGAAAGCAATCCTCCTTCCATCCTTCCCTCCTTTCTTCCTCTCTCTTTCCTGTTCTTTTATTCTTATTTCCTACAGGGTCAACACATTCAGATCATGCTACAGACATCTCGGTGAAAGACTGCAATGTCGTTTGTGTTTTCTTGGGGAATCTCAATTCTGATCTTCTGACACCTCAGAGAAGGGTCCATTTGCTCCCTCAATCCAGTTCTGCCCAGGTCAGTCACCTTTCATTTCCTTTGGAGGAAATGATATACTCCTACTCTTACGAGGGGATCAACGTGTAGAGGGAGACCCAAGCCCAGCTAATGCTATTGAGTAGACTGAGGGACATCTGTGACAGATGGACAGGGATAGGATCAGCAAATTCTGAAAAGAAGGTGAGTCTGAGCTGAGTCCTTTTATTACCATTCCCAGTAATAGATCTATATTATCTTCAATTACTTTATTACAGTTTAATTACCATTATACCATCACATCTGTAATCTTCCTCCAGTTAATTTTTAGTTAACAAAGACACAAGGCTAGAACTATTTCATCATCTTCTTGCCTCCTAACTAAATGTTCTAATTTACAACTACCAGTGGAGTTCTAGGTTCAGCCATTCCCAAACCCAAATCTTCCCTATCTTCCAGCAAAGTCTCCTCTGGAGTGAAATGGAACTTATTTGTAATGTTTTCGAAAGCCTTTAAAGTATAAGCCAATTGCATAATGTCAGCTATTTCTGTGGGAGGTCATTACCCTGCAAGGGGACACAATCTGATCCTTTGCATGTCTGAACCTCAAGAAAAATGGCCTGTGTTGTAACTTGTTGGTGCCATGATTCCAGGCTTGGGACCAGTCCTCTGCTGAACACGCTGTTCAGTGTTTCCCAGTCCACCTGCAAGGAGGTGAGGACTACTACTTTTGACCCTGGACTCTACTCACTGCAGGGTGAGTTGGAAGGTTTACTGCTGACCTGTGTCAGACCATAACTCTGTTGTTGAGTTGTAACTTTTTTTTTTTTAAGAGAGAAGGACAGAGAGAGAGAGAGAGAGAGAGAGAGACAGACAGAGAGAATCAATTTTTATTGTTTCACATGGCTTTCATTGCTCTGACACTTAGTTGTGTACCTGGGTGCTGGGGTTTGAACCCATGTACATCGTTACCACCGAGCCACCGCTCCAGCCCTGAGTTGTTAACTTTTTTTAAGAAGAATATCTAATCAGAAAAATAGCATGTAACATACTCTTTTACTGAAAAAAAAAAAGTACCTCCAACACTTCTAACTATGTTGAAGAATACAGTAAAAATGGAAAATAATTCTGGATAACCTTTTGGTGACAAAGTTAGCTAGCATGAACTTAAGTGGGTCAATCTAAACTACTCACACCCGCATGCTGAAGAGCTAAGATTCTCTTGTGAAACTCAGTCATCCGGATTTAATTTTCCTTTCTAGTATGCTGTCTCTCATGGGAAGACTTACAAGTGTTTGCTGCAGCATTATTCACAAAAGGTAGAAGCAACTCAATTATCCACTAGTGGACGGCGGATAAAGAAAATGCGACACAGGCACACAGTGAACCGTTATTTGGCCTTAAAATTCTGACAAATGCTAACTCATGGATGAAGCTTGACATTGTGCTAAGTCAAAGAAGCTAGCCACAAAAAGACAAGCCCTGAATGATTGCACTTAAATGAGGTCCCTAGTGTAGTCAGATTCACGGACAGAAAGCAACAGGGAGCTGCCAAGGGCTACGGAAAGGGGGAAACGGAAAGCTACTGTTTAATGGGAACAGAGTTGCAGTTCTGCACACTGAAAATGTACTGCAGACAGATGGTGGTGACAGTCGCATAGCAGTGTGGATGGACGTAAGGCCACTGGACTATACTTAAAAACGGCGAAGGTGGTAAAACTTAAAAGTGTTTTACAATTCAAAATATGGTGGGGCTGGGGATATAGCTTAGTGGTAGTGCACTTGACTAGAATGCGTAAGGCTCTGGGTTTAAACCCCAGAACTGCCAAATAAATAAAATACAATATAAAATTAAACTATTTAAAACACAATTTGTAAAAAAAGAAGTTAAAGAAAGAAAAAACGAAAAGTAAAAATCTCCCTAGGGTCCTGGGTACAGGTAAGCAAGGGGAAAGATGTTTTTCCTGAATTTTAGATCTGGCCTGGAAATGGACATTTCTGCTCCTGCCATAGCTGGGGAAGTGCTACACCTGTGTCAGTTTTCTTCCCGCTCTCAGGACTGTCAACTTCTCTTAAATTCACAAACATAAAGCAGCACGTTCCCCGTAGCACCCTGACATGTTCCCAACTCACAAAGGACGCCATCTGGTCTATGCCCATGGCTCCTCCCCAGGTACCTGGCACTGACCCCCTTGGGTTCCAGGCACTTCTCTGAGACATGCAGCACTCCAGTGGCTACTTCAGGATCTTGAATCTCAGCAAGGAGAGCCAGCAGACAATGGCGAGTCATGACCCACGTACAATAAAGAACCTCTGTGGGAAGCTGGGGCAAAGGCCAGGGTACTAAGGAAATGACTTCTTGCTCCTTCCAATATTGAAAGGATACTTTAACAAATAAAGGGACTTTGCATAAAAGGAAGAGAGGAAGCAGAGCTGAGCACTGATGGTACTAGGGGTTCTCCTGATGATTTCCTTCTCCAGTTTATTTCAGTTTATTTTACACTTCAACCATCCTAATCCCAGTGTTCCCAGAATTTCATAATAAATAAGTTATTGAAGGCATCAACTGGGGATCATGCAACCAGCTCTGAGAGCCCCCAAGTGAGCTAGCAGGAGTTAACACACTCCTGAGCCGGGGAGAGAAAAGAGGTCAATAATGTTGGCTCAAGAATTCAATAATGCATAGAGCAAATACTTCATCCCCGGCCCTGCCCACTCTATCTAGTCAGTTCCATCGTTGACCTATTTTCTCTGTTCCTTTACAACAGATTTAACAATGAAGGATTTATGTTGTATTGCCTCTCTCTTTCTCCCTCTCTCTTCATTCACTCATTCCTTCCTTTCTTCAAAGCCCTTTCCTTTTAATCCCTTTCTAACTTCTCCTAGAAAGAAAGGGTTTCTTAATTGTGTTTCTAAACGGAGTACTGACAAATACAATTTTCAGTTGCAGTTCAGGTTTTGAACCAAAAAAATGGCAATTAGCTGATGTCTTACAATTTATTAGCTTTTATTTCCCCTCAAAGGCAGACATTTAATGTGAACTGGAAATATGCTTCTTATTACAAAACCTATCCTTTATCTTTGGCTCTCTGGAAATCTCTCTTCCATAATGGTCAGAATGTAATTAAAAGATCTGAGGAATAAAGGTTGTCCCAAACCACGTGTTGAGAGAAAACTGAAGAGGAACATCAGAGTAAATTCCTAGTAGTTGATGATGTTATTTAATGAAAGGCATTTGATCCCAAAAAGCTCCAGTTCAACCCAGTGAAGCCAGTTCAGGAGCTCAGTTTTGGGTTTCACTGAAGACTAACAAGACTAACTCCAGCAGAACTCCTCCACCCAGGGAACCATCCCAGATGTGCTAGAGACAGAGACCCAGGGCCCCTAACAAGCATGCTCTCTGCATGAGGTCATGGTCCCCCCGGGGTGTCTGGGAGGATTCCGCATGCACACGTGAGGCTCTTTCTGCCATCTCCAGGCCACATCCCCTTGCACTCTCTTACTTCTTAGTGACATCTGGCAACTGTTTGAAACATACACACGATACACACTCCAACACAAAACAACCGGGCATGCGGAGGACTGTCCCCACGCCTGCTGCCCGTTCTTACCTCTTCTCGTGCGTCCCTGAAGGATGAATTTAAAGGTCCTCCTCTCCTGGGGAGGCACGACTTGGTGGTGTCTTCTTGCTGCCCAAAGAGCTCCTCGATGGTCTTGGCATCGATCTGGTAGTGATGCTGCTGTCTGGCTGCCAAGGTCCAGATGTTAGTCTTGCCACGAACTTGCTCCTCTGGAATGGTTTTCCAAAAAAAACTTCTCATCTTCTTCTTACCAAGGGAACTGTAGCCATTCAAGTGAGAAGTGGGGGGTGGTCCTGGAGGGGGAGGGGGAGCAGGAGGCCCCCCAGGGAGCGGAGGCGGTGGGGGAGG
>PVKS010015867.1:0-45094 GCA_004027875.1 Aplodontia rufa
GCATTCATTCGTTTCTGTATTATGCCTGTACTTGACTACATGGGAGCAAGTTTAATCTCTCTATACTTCATTTTCCTCCTCTACAGGATAAGGGGCAGGAAACTGCATTTATGTTAGTCAGATTTCCATTGCTGTGACAAAATACCAGCGGAAATCAAATAAAAGGCAGAAAGGTTTATTTTGGCTCATGGTTTCAGAGGTTTCAATCCATAGTCACTTTGCCTGGTTTCAGTTTATGGTCAGTCACCTCATGGTGGCTGGAAAGCATGGAAAATGATCACTTTTTAAAATAAAACTCCTTTCCCAAAACCCATAAAACTGTGAATGCATAAATGGATTTATATATTGATTAGGTCAGAGCTTTCATGATCCAATAAGCTCCCAGAGACCCCAACTGTGAACACTGCTATTTTGAGGACCAAATCTTCAACACTTGAGTTTTTGTGGGACATTTTAGATCCAAACTAATACATCTGGTCCCAAAGTCACATGCCCATCTCACAATAAAAAACACATTCAGTCCATCTCCAAGAACTACCATGGTTTTACCAATTCCAGCATTGTTCAAAACTCCATGCCCAAAGTTTCTGCTATTCAAAACAAATACTTAGTTGTGAATCCCAAGGCAAGAACAAAACCCATCAGGACAGACATTATATCCTATAGTTCTGTATCTGTCATCTACCCAATATGGATTATGGTGTATGCATATTAATACCACTTCTCTCTTGATGGGGACATGATGTGAACTGCAAAGGGTTTGGGCAGTCCTGCCCTTACGACCTCACTGATTACAGCCCACATGGTCTCTGTCTTGGTCTTGCTCGTTGTTACCAGCTTTCCTCAGCAGATGTTTCATGGTCCTGGCATCTCTAACTTCCTGAGGTCTCCATTGCAGTTTAGGGCTCACTCTCACAACGTCATTTATCACCCTCATTTAGACTGCCTACAGATACTCTAACTGTGTGCCATGATTCCTGGCCTTCAGGGCCTCCCTTTAAACCTTGATGGAAACATCTGCAACCCTGTAATTCTTGCATTCTTTATGGTTGCAAAACCAACGCTACATAGAGGATGCCAAGGTCTTCCACCAGTGGAAGCGATAGCCAGGCAAGCTTGTGATACACAGCACGTAGACGTGAGTGGTAGGAGCATGACTAAGGGTGTAGATACTATGCTTTTCCCCCACACATGTTTTCTTTTAAAGCTATTTCCCTAAGGTCACTCTGGCCCTACCCTGGCTTATGTCAATAGTCAACAGGATGTTACATTCTTCAGTGAACAACTGGTTATCTGCAGAGTTATTGTCAGAGCCTTCCTGCCAATTACAAAAAAAAAAAAAAAAAAAAAGTACCAAGTTATCCTGAAGGGAGGACTTTTATGACCTTTATAAAGATCAAAGATTCCAGGGCTCAGGAAAAAATGAACTCTGTAAGAATAAGTCTAGTTAGCATGGGTCATCATGGGCCAGAGTTAACTTTATATCTTTAGCATGTCATTACAATAGTAAAATCTTCTCCCCGTATGATTTGTTCGGGTATCGATGTCATAGGGACTTATAAACCTGATGCATATCTAGAAACTTCCCTAAGACCTCCAATAAAACTTGGAATCAAAGGGGGCATGTCATCATTCTCCTCTCTTAATAGATCCACTTTCTCCCTTGAGAGTGTCTTTTTCCCTTCCCCTTTGCTTTTTAACAAACTACTACATTTTTACTATGTTACATATCTTGCCTGAAATTTTCTCATACAAGAGTGTAAGAGTTAAAACCACGACATAATCTCTGATGACACTTGGACCATGGTTCAAGGAAAAGGAACAATTCCAAAAGTAGCCTTATAAGAGCAGTGCACCCCAAGGCTCTCTTCTCAAAGCAGTCTTTCCAAATAAGTTTACGCTTTTACACCCTTGAGCCTTTCATGGATGGAATCTGGCCAATTCCTGAGAAGCCTTCCAAGCATCTTTCCTGTTTCTCAGTGTGAACTACTTAGCTTCTTTATAATGACACCAATTTCTTCAAAAAACATAACTTCCACAGTCCCATCTTTAAACGCACTCCTTTCCTGGCCAAACTGCAAGATTTTCTAATCTTTCTCCTCGGCTTTTCTCATTGTAAATCTAGCTAAAATCTGCCAGTAATACTCACGCTGCTTCCCCAGTGCTAAGTTGTCTTGAAATTTCTTCCACAAAATTAATTAGTCCATCATCTTTAAACTCAGCTTCTCACAAAGATTCAGGGCATGGACAAACTGTAGCCTGAATGTAACACGAAGAGCTGTAGTTCAATTCCCAGCAGAATTCCTCATTCCCTCCTGAAGCCTTGTGAGTGGAGTCTTTACAGTCCACATTCCCATCAGCATTCTGGACTTCTGAGCTCTTCCCTGTCAAACTCTGCTTACAGCGTTCTTGGTTTTCTCCAGTCCATTTCTCCAAGCATTTCCAAACTTACCCTGCAAACCAATTCCAAATGCTCTGAACCACATCATCAGTTACAGTCACAGCCAAAGCTCCAATGCCTGGAACCAATTTTTCTGTTAGCTTTCAATTTATGAAAAAAAAATATCTGAGAGAAATCAATTTAAAGGTAAACAGCTTATTTTGACCCATGACCTCACAAGTTTTAGTCCATGATTACTTTGCCCCATTGTTTGGACCTGAATCAAGGCAGAATAACATGGAGGAGAGTATATGGCGGAGGAAAACCACTCACCTCATGGTGGCTAAGAAACAGAAAGAGCTCACTTTTATACAGCAATGCCCCACAAAACCCATTAGGCAATGAATTCATAAATTGATCCATTTATGAATTCAATCCATTTATGGTTGGAGCCCTCATGATCCAGTATCTTCCGAAAGACCTCACCTCTGAACATTGTTGCTTTAAAGACCAAGCCTCCTACACACAAGCCTTGGAGGAACATTTGAGATCCAAACCAAAACAATCTACTTCATAGAATAGTTACAAATATAATAAGTTATCACTGGTAATGCTATTGAAATAATGCTAGGCACATCCTCTAACAGGTGCACATGAGAACAGCAGGGCTGTTGTCTAATAGCTACTCCCAAAGACAGTTGTACATTGTGCATACTGGCTGTCTGTTATCAAAATTTCTAGATAGATCTTCATTATCAATTGTATTACATGCAATTAATTCCTAAATTAAGTAGAGCTGATAAAAACAAAATTTCTTTTCCTCAGAACTTGACTGAATAATATATAGATTTAAGATTGTTGCAGCTATCAGTTATAGTTTACAGGCAAATGACTGAATAGGCCTGTTTTTCATTTTGATAATTAATTATCATTGTATTTCCCTCTAGTACCTCCATCTGGTTACCAGACAGTTCTTGTTAGATCAACCATTTACTATTCAATTATTTACTCTACTTGACCAAAAGTGTTCCTAACTTATTCAAATATCTCATTTTCTCCTGAGATCATCCCATTCATGCTATTTTGTCTTGAAAAATACCTAGTTTTATTTTTATTCAGGTATGGTGAGACCAACAGGTCAGGAAATAATTGCATTGAAACGACAGTTCATCCCTCACAGTTCTGAGAGGATTGCTCACCATGTGCAAAGATAGCTTTTATGTGTCAACTAGATCGGATTGAACTATGCCTAGATAGAAGATGCCATCATTTGTAATGTGTCTGTGAAGGTGTCTCTGGAAGAGATTAACATTTGCATTTGTGGACTAAGTAAAGATAGTTCTTCCCAATGTCTTCCCAATGTGCAAGGGCATCGTCCAATCCCTTGAACACCTGAACAAAACAAAAAGAAGGAAGAATGTTGGATTTGTGTCCCTCTGCCTGACTGCCTCAGCCAGGACATCTGTGATCTCCTGCCCTGAAATCTCCTTCAGACTCAGATTGGAATCTATACCATTGGTCCTCCAGTTCCCAGGCATTTGAACTAGGTCATTAGTTTTTCTTGGTCTCTGCTTCGCAGACAGCAGATTTTGGAGCTTCTCATTCTCCATAATTGCATGAGCCAGTAGAGGAGGAGGGAGAGAGGGAACCCTATTGGTTGTGATCCTCTGAAATACTCTGACTAATATGTCATACAAACTAATATACCATAGCATGCAAGGCTACATGGGAAAGTATCAGGCTCAGTTAGGAAGCACAAGGATCAAGGGAAGCCTGGATGAGGGCATTTATTATGGTTTTGTTGGAAGGAATGGAGAGGCAAAGTACTTGAGGGCTTTTACTAGTCTGAATAATTTCTTTGAGCTCTGGTCTGTAGGGGTAGGCCCTAGTTGTCTGGTACCCAGCACTGGGACGATTAGGGCAGAGGAATACTATCTCTTAGAATATAAAAGCCAGATGCAGAACAGGTGGCTCAGAAGATAGGTTCTGGATTGGCTGGTTAGCCAACAAAGTTGTGTTCTAAGGCAAGACACTTCTTGTCTCCAGGCACTACCTTAGGACAGATGGTCTCTCCACAAGTCAATGGGGTCCCAAGATGTCAAAACAACACAAAAACAAACTTAAGTCCCAGTTTGGGTTTTTTATTATGGTATTTCAGTTGTGTCTATTTTAAATTTTCTTCTATGCCATGTAAATGTCCATTTCTAATAATCGTACACATAAATAGGCTATACTATGTTAAAGGCATACAATACCTTTAACAATACAATGTGAGTGTATTTCCAATGAAACACTATAATATTAAATACCATTCAATCTTCACTTTCTCTAGACTTTAATGCTCCCTGTGAACAGGAAATATTTCCATCCTGTTCATTCCTATTCCAAGCACCTAACTCAAGGCTGTCACATATTAGAAGCTCCATAAATATTAATTTAAGAATGAATAATACAGAAACTAATGCAAATAATGAGACACATGAATATGAGCATATTTCCTGAATGTGAAGAGACATTTCTGTAGAATTTTTCTGGTAAATTAAGTCACTACAGGTGACTTCTCCATTTCTTAGAGGCATAGGAAGATAAACCAAAAGCAGTCACATTAACAAATAGAGTAATTTATAAAACATTTCTTCTAAATTTTCTCTATTCTTCTTCCAGCCCAAACTCCAAAATCACAGATTCATATTTATTTGAACTTTCCAGGTAAAGATTGTCAACCTGTCAGTACTCAACCTCATTTAACACTCACAGTCACCCAAGAGGCAATTGGGACAGGCTCATGCTCCCATCAGCCCAGATATTACAAAGTTCTGGCTCCAGAGAGTTTTAAACCTTATAGGCAAAAAAAAATCTTGAAATGAGTAGGAATTTGAGGCACAACACTAGTCACTTCATTAGGGTCCTGCCTTGGAAATGAACAATCTCAAAGATGGAAGAGGTAGCTCAAGATACCTAGTATAATTCAGTTCTTTGCACTACAAAGTAAGGACAAATGTGTGAGATGATGAATATGCTAGACACTCTATTATAACATATATTGAAACATTACAATATTTTCATAAATTTGTGCAATTATTATGTCAGTTAAAAAAATAAAATTTAAACTAAAATTAAAAACAGAAGATTTTTTCTTCAAAGTAACAGGTAAGCAGCCAATGACCAGCACAGTGTTGATTCACATTCCAACAGCCTCATTTTTGCAATCTATCTGGTTGAACGTGGTCTGTTGAAATTTTTAACAAGAATAAATTTGCTGACTTCAACTTCTTTGAAGTCATTGACATAATTATTTAGCTATTTTGTGTCTCCATTCTCTGTGTCTTTCTCATGATAGGGGATTCCCTATAGTCTAATATAATCATCTCTTCTCTGAATCTCCACACCTTTTGAAAAGTAATCTAATGAACTCATTTCATTCCAGACAAGAGTGTGCTGGTAAATAGCTTAAATTTGGCTTTTGAGCAGCAACAGTCCTGATCAGTAGTATTTGCAAATTTCTGTGATGTAAATATTCCCACCATGCCCAACTGTAAGAATGGCTGTATTTTACAATGAAATTACAAAATTCCTGGAAATTTAACAATCAGTGATTAGATCATAGATGAAGCTTAGTTTATTAACCCATAAAACACTTATGTTTATGCAGGTAGTGCTGCTCAAAGTATGGTTCTGCTGGGAGCATCAGGGTACATGAAACCTGATTAGAAATTTCAATGCATGGTCCTCACTCCAAACTGACTAATTCAGAATCTCTAGTGACAGGTCCCTTAAATCTCTATTTTAAAGAGGATCCAGATAATTCTTATGCATTCTAAAGTTGGAGAAACTATACCAAAGGATAGTGCAATATCTAGTATGTACATAATTTGTGTCTCTATTAGTTATTAGAGCTGTCACAAAAAATACACCCAGACATAACAGAAATGTATTTTGTCATGGTTCTGGAGGCTATAACTCCATGATGAGGGTGTAATAGGGTTGATTTCATCTGAGATCTCTCTCCTTGACTTGTGGATGGCCATCATCTCCATTTTGTTTGCATGTAGTCCTTCCTCTGTGTAACTGTGACCTGATCTGCTCTTCTTAGAACAGCACCAGTCATAGGGCTGGACTGGTGCCTCAGCAGTTACGGTGCTTGCCTTGCATGCACAGGGATGTGAGTTCAAATCCCAGTGCCATGTACATAACAAAGTGTTAGAGCAATCGAAGTCATGAAAAACTAAATAAAATTGATTCTCTCTCTTTCTCTCTCTCTCTCTCTCATTGTCCCACTCTCTTAAAAAAAAAAAAGAACAGAACCAGTCAGTCATATTGGATTAGGACTCATCCAAATGATCTCAGTTAATCTAATTCTCTCTTTAAAGATCTTTTCTCCAAATAAATTCAAGGTATTGGGGGTTAGGATTTCAGCAAATTAATTTTAGACGGACACCATTCCACCCATAAACATGTCTAATAAATATTTATTTCCTAAATTAAAAAAAATAAGATGGGAGAAAGAAATATAACCATTTGTTCAAAGGCAAAGATTCAAATACTAATTTAATCACTCCTGGATATGGAATTTACATTCTGAATTAGTGGTCTGAGCATAGTAGTTATCAAAAATATTCAGTAATTTTTGAAGAAAACTCTCTCCATTATGTGACTTTAGCTTTTATTAACTAATCTGTTTGTTATTTTTGTGAAATCCAAAGTTAAATACACTATTTGAAGATATTGAACTGGGTAGATTTTATTGATATTTGATGCCATCATTTTGGTGCCCCAATTCACCACGTAGGTTAGCTCCATTATAAAATAGAGCCTAAAGACAGTCTCTTTCCTGCAATGTCAGTCACTATGAACTGTATTATGGGATTCATATATGCCTATCCACAAAATACACAAAATAAAGATGAAGAGTTAATACACTCTCACCTCTTTTATGTAACAATTTCTATTTGAAGTCACCAAATTATTAAACTTTGATTTGGGAATATTTATTTACAGTGTGTATTATCAAATTCATTGGAATGTGTTCACTAAGAGCTCTTAGAATGCTTTACCCCAGAAGAAACATTCTTCAAACTTATACATAAGGCTGTATTAGCAATATCACATTCTGAGATTGTTCATGATTAAACTATATTCTTAAAGTTTTTTGGCATATTCTTAAAGATTTATGTTGTAAACAGGTTAAATATTTGTACATATAATATCGTCCTAAATCTTGCTATTCGTATCTTGAATGTTTTTATATTCTTTGGATAAAACAAAGCAAGTGTGAGAGTAATGACTGATTTTAAAAATTAAGGTACAAGTAGCAAATATTACTCTATGATCAGAAGATTTGTCAGATGGCTTCGAAGAGAAAAATAACATATCATCATTAGTAAACTCCCCAGGCAGAAGCTCTGACATATCGCCTTTGATTAAATCTAGTTCATCACATGTTTTTTGTAAATAGGAGTGGCAGATAGTTCCCATGACACATCAACCCATAACTATTCAAATACTCCATGCAAGGCAACTTTTCTATCTGAATTTAGTGCACTATTTTTTTTCAAACAAGAAAGATAAATGATTTTCTGATTTTTCCCAAGGACTTCCTGAAAAAGTACTACAGCATTCTTGAGGTGGAAGAGTGTTCATATAGCTTGACTGCTACTTAAATGAGAATTCCTTCTACACTATCCCAAGCAAGCTGTCGCCAGTCTTTGCTTGCATACTTCCTATCACACATATACATATGTACAAATGAAATTTTGAATCCAATGTTAGGGGATTCACAGATGTTCTGAAGACTTTCCCCCCTTACAAGTAAGAAGAAAATGGAGGAAATGACTTGGGTAGGTATCAAGTAGTAAACAAGCAAGGTAAGTCCAAAGAGGCTACTGCACAGAATTTATCAGTGACAATGGTGAGAATCATCAAAGAGTGTGTCAGCAAAACTAGAGAGAAAAAATGATCCCTAAACTCTACACCATGCCAAACAAGCTGTCACCAGTCTCTACTCACATGCTTCCTAGGCTACCTTGCCAGGATCCCACTGAGAACAGACCAAGCTACTGACTTGTCAAAAAATTATATATCAGGTGCTTGAATTCCACTTTCAGAATTCTAGGTCTTTTATTCTTCTGAATTAAAAACACTCCAAATATTACTCAGTTAACTTTTTAATACTTTGATCTAGTTATTTGCTGCTTCTCACCCATGTCTTTAGTTAACACAGTGCAATATTGTTTTTGGAGTTATCTTGCTTGCTCACTCCTTTAATGCTTACTGAAGTTCTCTCCTGCATTTTCTTCTTACTTGTAAAGAAAAAAAACCTTCTGGATATCTGTGGACTCCCTAAAATTATATTCAAAATATTGTATGTGTATGTGTGTGTGCATATTCCTAGGACTTAGTACTCAGGTTCCTTGAACTATGGAATGAAGTTCTACCTTCTTCCTATGTAAGTTCATCTATTCCTATGATAACCTTCTACTACTGCATACCATCAGGAGCTAGCTCTACTGATGCCTCTCAGCTACCTCAAACACAATAAAATAATCATATTTTTGTCTTATCCTAACAACAAATAGCCCCAAATGGTTTTAAGTAGGCAAGTGACATGGTTTGATATGCCCTTTTATCACTTTGACTTTTGTTCACAGAATAAATGGACTGGTATGTAGAGAAAATGCAAAAACAACTTTCAGGAAATGATTGCAGAGGTTCAGGCAGGGGCCAATGGTGGGCCTGTAACAAAATAGTGATGTTGCAGTTAGAAAGAAGATAAGCATGAAGGTTGTTTGGAAGATAAAACTAACAGGACTTGATTGAGGACTTACATGGCAGTTAAATGGAAGAGATATTAAGGGTGACACCTATGATTGTAGCTTGTACAACTAGACAGATGCGTATGTCATTGGTTGATATAAGGAGCACTGGACAAGGAGCAAGTTTCAAAAGATGGACAATAAAGCACACTGTGATACCCTAAGCCCAGAGATGATGTTAAGTATGCAAGCCTGGAGGGTAAAAGTAGTAATGTCAAAGGAGTCAGTGTATGACAGGTAATGAAATGTATAGAGGCAATTATTTCTCTAGGCAGGCAGGGTGTGACTGGAGGAGGTGGGTCTATAGGGGTGGGCCATTGGGTTTTATATTTTATCCTTGATAAGCGAGCTCTCTTTCTGCTTCCTGGTTACCATGTTTCCAGCCGCTTTCCTCAGCCACGCACTTCTGCCATAAGGTTCTGTCTCACCTGTGCTCTAAGGAATGGAGTCAGCCCTCTACAGACTGAACTCTCTCAAACTGTGAGCCCCAAAATAAACTTCTCCTTTTCTAAATTTGTTCTGGTTGGGTCTTTTGGTCACAGAAAAAGAAACTGACTAAAACACTTGGTCAATCCAGTATAATATGCACGAAACAATGAGTAGACCACAAAGGAACTTTGTACTGTAAAACTTACAGCAAGAAGCAGCAGCAGAATTCTACACATTCTCCTGCAGATTTCTGGGCTCCTAAGGAAAAAGAGAGGATAAGGTGGAGCTGCTCCCACCCAGGTTCTTTCCCAAATTCAACAATCAGGATTCTTGCTCTATCTCTACCAAGAGTAGCAAATAATCAAGAAAAATAAAAGAGTGAAACAAAAATTGATGTCCCTCTACATGATGATGTATAAATGCAAAAGTGGATCCTATCTACCTGGATAAATAATATTTGCTCAACTTTCTCATAGATTGTGATAATTAAATGAGAAGATCAAAGTAAAATAATCTCTGAAAAAAGATAGAATACTATGAACTTGTCAGAGATGTTTATCTTATTTATACCCCAACAGTTCTAAGTTTGAGTCCTATTGCTGAAAACAAATTATTATGCAAACTTGGCCGAGTTGCTTAACTTTTCAACTTATTCATCTATAAAATAATATTCGTCTAAGACTGTTTTTGAGACTTATAAAATGACATATATAAAATATGATTATAGTGCTTACAATATGGAAAGCCTAGGGGACCAGTAGCAGTAATAGTAAAAGTATTAATAAAAAGACAGTCATTGTACCAAAGTAAAGCATTCAAATGTCATTTAAAAACTAGCAAAGGCATATTATTCTTCTGTAACTTGTTATGTTCACTCAATCCATACAGTAAAGGTCTGTATTACCTTTTTACTATTGCCTAAAATTCCAATTGTATGACAATATCATAACTTAATTATTATAAATCCCCTATTGAGTCCTTTTTTAAACACAGGTGTAATTAACCAGAGTGTATTTATAGCTCCACTCACCTTTCCAGTTATTTCTGCTGAATAAATTTCTAAAAGAAATATCTAATATTAAGAAGGTATTAGATTTAGTCTAACAAGTTTTTGATAACACCTATGATTACAAATACATGCTGAAAATATCCCATATTTCTTTCAAATCTCAACTTGGGTCTTTCTCCTCTTATGAAGCCTTCTCTCTTTTAAACTAAGCAGTGTAGCTTTGTGTTTTTTCACTCTTGTACATTATTCTGTCTAAGTTTCTATTTAGCAGACTCCTAAAATTATGAGCATTAACGTATTTTTCATTGAGAACCTAAGCACATAAAGAATATTAAAGAAACATCTGGCACAATTAAGAAGAAAATAATATTAGTCTAAAAATATCTTTCAATAGTGCAATCACTTGCTTCTCTGCCCCTTTATCTGGTTTATTAGTGCATTTCCAGCAAAGAGAGGGTAAAGAAGTTTTTAAACCTTAAAACAAGAAGTTATTTTAAAGGTTAGTTGACCAATAATATGCTGAAGTATATTTTATACAGGTTTACTCTCTGCTCTTTTTTATCTAAAGAAAGAATGGATAGTGAAATAGAGAGAGAAAGAGAGAAGCAATTTTTATTTAATTTTTCATGTGACCCTCATTCCTGGGACACTTCATTGTGCATGTGGTGCTGGGGTTCGAACTTGCGTACTTGCGCATACCAGGCAAGCACAGTAACTGCTGAGGCACAGCTCCAGCCCATGGGAGATATTGATACACATACCCACAATGGATTCAGGACCAGATCATCCAAGCAAACTTGCAGGGACCACTTGTAATTGTTGGCCAGATTTGTAGCTATGTAAATGTGCGTATTGGAGATTTGTGGGACTGTGATGATGACAGTATCCCTACACTGTCAGAGGTGTAATTTTAATTCAGTTAGCATTCAGCTGAAACACTAAATTTTCTTCCATATGGAGAATTTTAACCATTGTATAGGGTAGGTTCTCAAATTTTGTTAAAATTTAAGACTGAATCATGGACCAAACTAATACTCCAAAGCTTGATACCTTAATGTAATTCACATGTGGGATCACCTATACAGATATATTGTGCACTATAGGATATAATATTATGTCCCAAATATATAATTTTAAAATAATCTTGCTTAAAGTCATACCATGATGAAAGGAAATTTTCTTTAAAAAAGTCAAATGCTGTGCCTAAAGCACATTATTCAGTATTTTAAGAGTTTTAGGCATGAGTCCTTCATTTGTGGTAAAAATGCTGGAATCTAAATTATTCAAATGGAAACATTCATGAGATGTTTTTATTTTTGTCTCTATTGTAGTTTAAATCAAGTTTGTGGCTTTTCAGTGGCATACATATCCTAGCTGACTGTCCCTATAAGCAGGAGGTAGTTATTTAAAGTTGGTCCTTCTGTGGAGACAATCACTGATAAGCAAAGCTGTTTCCTTGGAAACGTCTAAGCAACATCTGACAGCTTGCTGAAAATCTAAAATTCACAGTTGATCCTTGGTAGCCTGCAACTAGACAAGCTGACTTATGAGGAGGGAGTGGTAAGTTTGGGTGAGGAGCCAATTATGAATATTTATTGAACAGAAAATTTCTCACTGTCAGTCTTCTATGATCCCACTCTGGATCTTTTTTTTTTTTAATCTTGGAATTCATTCCATGACTGAAAGATTATATTTAAAATTCAATCTATAACAAAATTTTAATTTAAAAAATGATAACATGATATCTGGCTTATACAAATTACTAGGATATCTATTGAGGGTCTAATGTCCCTTAAATGTGGAAGTCAGTCTGCACCCAATCAGAGCAGACCTTGTGTATCACTGAAATGGACAATATTTACCTCTATCTCTCATCTTCCTTGTCTGAAGGAAAAACTCAGGATTTAGGGGGGAAGCAAAAAGCATCATAACTTGCCTCAAAGCAAATTTTATGCATCAATATAGCATTGTTGTAAATAAAAGAAAGTTATACTAAAACCCATTTATCATACATTCTCCTTCATATGAACTTTATTAAACACTGTACATCTGTGTCCGCAACATTGCAAAGCACAGGAAAAAGACAGTTGAACCCCGAGCAGAATAATATAAGGCTTGGTGATGGTTTTATGTTCAGTACAAATAGTCCTCCAAGTATAGTGCCCAGATCAACAGCCCCAGAATCACCTGAACACTTGTTAGAAATACAATATTTTAGGTCCCAGTCCAGATTTGTAAGTCAGAAATTCTGGGGTGATTCCCAGAACCAAGCCCTGATGCAGACTCAATTCTAAAAACCATTACTTTATAGTCACACATGAAGATGGTCCTTGCATATTGCTGGAATGGCTGCCTGCAGGTTGCAGGACATGAAGGGTCCAGGTTCTCTTGGCAGCATATTTAAAATGGGGTCAGTAGGCTCCAAGTAGTGGACAAACAAGAATGTATCATTATGATCCTGGGGGAGGAATTAAAAAAACAATAACAGTTGTTTCATTAATCAGTAAGGAATGACTTAATGAAGGGAATGTTGCTGTTGCTGAAAATTCCATCAATCTGTTCTCTGCAGCCAAGATGGATGGCAAGAGAAACTGCTATGGAACTGGGATCCCTATTGTCAGTTAGGCAAGGGGGGTAATGGTTATCTCAAATATCAAAGACCAGAGACCAAACTTAACAATCAGAGGCAAGGTAGAAATAATGAGTCCAGCAGGCAGAAGATAGGATGGCAGCAAGGGACTATTAGGGCATTGTATTCCAATGGATGAAGTAAAGTTGTGCCACCAACAAGGGCACAGCATGACTTACACAAGCAAAACTGGTCACGATCTGATGCACGACTGCTGGGTTGGGATATCATGATCCCTCTTGTAGTTCCCAAACCAGAGCCAGTTTTCAGTTCTGGAATCCATGATCACAGGAGAAAATTAAACTCATTAAAAAATTACCCTGAGACACAACAGAAAGCAAATACGATTAAGATTCCCAAAATCCTTCTACAAAGCAATCTACAGCCATTCATGAGATGAACCAATCTAGTGAGAGGAAAATATCCAGTTCTTTTGAAGGCTGCTGGATAAAGGATCTCAGTCATGATTGAGATCATGGAATTATAACATCATGATTCATCTGTCAAAATGAAGACAAACATAGGTACTTTCACATGAAATGAGATCTAATAATTCAAAGGATTCACCCTGTTACCTTGTCTCTGAGGGCATAGCTGGGATGGATACACATAACCATTGTTCAACTCTCCAATAGATCTCTGATCTGCAGAATAAGATTCATCATGATAAAAAATGGTCAAACAAGGTTGAGAAATGTTCGACTTTCTTAATAAGTCTCCTTTCCTCAGCCAAGACAGCACATGAGATACAGCACAAAATGTCAGGTAAAGTATCAGAAATTAGTATCATACATAAAACAAATTTAAATGTACAATGTAGCCCTTGTATAAACGTAAGAAATCATAGCAGATGACTAGAGACTACCATAAACTTTACCAATTGCAGCTGCTTTGTCAGATGAGAATTCTTTATCAAAACAGACCAACAAATCCTATGGTCCTGGTGTACGCCAACTGATTGAGTGAATGCATTATTCACCAAGCCTTGTTCTCAAACCTTAGATCTTGGACAGTATTAAACTGAGATTCAGGAGGATATTCCAAGAGGACATCTGTGATAGACTCCTTAGAACATATAAAAAATGTTCTTCATAGGTATAAGAATTATGTCACTGTACTTTTTTTTTTAGGAAAAATATAGGACCCAAAAGAGAGGCAAGGGATCAGGGGATGGGAGGAGGGAGGTAGAGGGGCACAGGGGAGTTGGCATATTGACCAAATTGTATTACTGCATTTTGTGCATCTATGAATATGTGACAACACACCACATCATTATGTACAAGCATAATGCACTAATAAAAAAATAAATTTAAAAAAAGTAGCTGTCCTTCCCTTATGAAGATTCTCACTCTAGCAAACTTATATGAGACCATTTGAGCTATGACTCTTCTACTGGAGACTTCAAGAGCCAGGATGGACTTTATTGTGTGCTTGTCTCCTCCTAACACAACCATCAGCAACACTCCAGTTACAGAATGGTCCATCAGCTTCTGTCCCAGAGTAAATATGATGTGGAACAACATTAATGGACACTGTCCATGTCCACAGTAGGCATTGTTGTTCTAATCCAGAAGGATTTTTTTTCACACTGACTAATGTAGCCTTTCCTAACCTAACTCTATGATGAAGTTGACAGACTAATCCTACCCCTTCACTTGAATGAAACGAGATGCCTACAGGGACCCTTCCCAACAGTAACTATCATATAATAAGATTCATCCTGATGAAATTAAGGGGTTCTCCATATGCCAAGTAAAGAAATAATCAATGGGAAATGAATTATAACATGACTTTGAAAGTTTACTGAAATGATGGATGGTTTTACCAATTCATTATAAACAAAAATGAGTAGCACTCCAGGAATCTAGAAAGAGTAGAGTGAAGATATTATTAGTTCTTTCAAAAGCATGACTTTGAATCAAACAAGAGACCTTACAACTGTTAGAAGAGAAAATAGGGTCAACACTCTACCATATAAAATCTGGCATAAACTTCCTTAACAAGAACCCCATAGCACAAGAAATACAACCAAAAATCAATAAGTGGGATGCTTTTAAACTAAAAAGCTTCTGCACAGCTAATGAATCAATCAGGAACATGAAGAGAGACTACAGAATGTAAGAAAATCATGGCCAGCTATGCCTCTGAAAAGGGTCTAATATCCAGGATATATAAAACCTAAAACCAGAATCACAAATAACTCAATCAATAAATGGGCAAAAGAGCTAAACAGAAACTTCTCAATAGAAGAAATACAAAAGACTAATGAAAATAAAATGTTCAACATACCTAACAATCAGGGAAATGCACATCAAAAGTTCATTAAGAGTCCACCTCATTGTAGCTAGAATGGCAAAAATCAAGAATATATACAACAACAAATGCTAGAGAGGGTTTGGAGAGAAAGGAACCCTTACATATTGTTGGTTGGACTGCAAAGTAGTACAACCACTCTGGAAAGTAGTAGGGAGACTCCTCAAAACATTAGAAATGGAACCACCATATGACCCAGCTATGTCACTTCTGGGTATTTTCCCAGAAGATGTAAATTTGGCATTTGGCATACTATAGCAGCATAGCTACATCAATGTTTATAGCAGAACAATTCACAGTAGCTATATTATAGAATCAAGCCTGATGCGCCCATCATTGGATGAATGGATCAAGTAACTGTGAGATATATATATATATATATATATATATATATATCTCCAAATACACACCATGGAATTATATTACACTGTTTAAAAATGAAATCATGGCCTTTGCTGATAAAAGAATGGAGTTAAAGAAAATCATGCTGAATGAAATCAGCCAAACCCAGAAACTCAAGGACCAAATGCTTTCTCTCCTATGTGGAAGCTAGAGTACAATATAGGAAAGAATAAGAGAACAATAAATTTAGAAAATAGACTCATTAAACACAGATCACCAAGTGACCTGGGAGCAACCTCCAAGTCTAGGGATAGGAGTTGGGGGGGGTGGGTATGGATGGGGAGGGTAAAGGGAGATATATGATATGTGCATGTATGAAAGTGTAACAACAAACCCCTTCAATATGTAAAACTATAAGGAAAAATAAAATCTTATTTAAAAATTATGACTTTGGGGAAAGGTTCTCTATCTGCCTAGTAAAAAAATATATGACAATACTTAAAAGTTTTTCATTTAATGGGAAATTGTAATTCACTAGATCCTTGTACCCTAGCAAAAACAATGCTTAAGACCATATCATTCTGTTTCCTCTAATCATTAACTTCCATTTTTACTTTCCAAATTAATATACATATTTCCTGTTCATTATTAAAGAATACATTGGTTAGCCATCAGGAATATTCTGACCACTTGATTGATCATATGTCATTTCTTATTAACAATTAGCATGGTATTCACAATGGAGACAAAGCCTCCCAAAAAAAATAATGAAATACTTTACATATTTGCATCCTCCCATTCCCTACCTAGTGGGTTCCCAAAAGAATTTAGTTTTGGCATCTATTGTTTCATTATCTTCAGCATAGGCAATTTCATCACAAACCGTTTATCATATAAAGAAAATTTCAATTTTGTGTCTCCAACTCTGACAACTCTTCCATGCTCACGGATGCCTTGCCAACATTCCAAATCACTGGAAACAAATTCCACATAAGATAAATAGATTTTCTGCCAACCCCAAGTCAATTCTATTCCTGTGACCTTTTTTCCATCTTGTTACCAACTAGGTAATAATCCTTCTCCCCTCTCCCCTCCTGTGTTTCTTTTCTCCAAAATTGTAATCGCCTCTTTCCCCACTGACCACTTTCATTCTTGTCCAAGATTTTCACTGCTAACTCCACAGATGTTCTCACCAACTCTATAACCAATTGCAAAACAGTATTTTACAAGTCTCTAACTTAGCTCTTTCTATAATACATTAGTTCTTAAAATCAATGCCCTTTTTCCACCCAGGACAAGTACTCAGGTAAGTCCTTATTTCCTCTCTGCCAACAAGACTTGAAATCCAATTAGGTAATGCCAGTCCCTGAATATACAAATGATCATGTCAAAGAACTTCTCTTCCCAGTGATCCTACCTTTGGTTCTTCAGGTACCAGTTCTTCTCAGTTCCAGGGAAATGTGTTCTGACACATTACTTGAGTCTTCTCAGTTCTCTTCAGTGGGTTGCAGATCTTTCCTCATTTCTTTATTGTACATTGGTAGATCTGCCAGAACCTCACCATCACCTGTACCATATCTTGATTATATCTAGTTAAGCTGTCACTCATTCTAAGACTATGTTTCACTGTTGTTTAAGATGTTATACCTCAAACAGGCAAATGCTTTTTCCAAAATATTTTCATGTCTCCCCATCCCAGCATGAGGTCCCTCATGAGAGTGTACATTTCTACCCCATCCTTCATCTTCTACATAGCCCAAATCCCAACTGCCATCAATTACACATGAATCTACCCAAGTTCTGAAAATACAGTCTATTCTACCTCCATAGTGCTTTTTGAAATGTTTGTCTTCTTGTAAACACTTCCACATATATTTCAGATCACTATTGTGTAATAGAAATATCATACAAGTCACACACATAATTCTAAATTTTCAAGTAGCCACATTACAAAAATTTGCAGAAAGGAATGAAATTAATTTTAATAATATATTTCTATTTAGCCTGATATGTCTAAAATATAATTTCAACATGTAATCATAAAATCTTAGTAAGGTACCTTACATTTTTAACTAGGTATTCATGCTCTGTTAGGCATTTTATACTAACATATTTTAATTCTGGTGCCAATCTTCACTGAAAATAGGAAATACTTGATCTATATTGAAATTTCATACAATTTACAGTTCAAGAAATAGATTGAAATACTCATGTTGTTCCAGACACACATAAAAATTATCAAATAACTGAATTGATTAGCAGGTTTTAAATTTAAATTTCAGTGCCTCCAGTTGCACAAGCCACATTTAAAGTGCCCAGCAGTCACATATGGCAGGTGACTACCATATTGCCGAGCACAAGTTGAGGCTCATTACTCTTTCAGATCATCATTAGAGCATCCTAACTCATTTCTGTTTCCTTTCCACCTCCTTGCCATTTTAACCCTTTTATATGCAGCCAATAATCACTCAAAAACAAATTTCTGATTATTTCTGTGCAAAGATTTTCAAGGCTTTCCAGCTCCGTGAATCAATTGCAAGCTTCTAACCTCTGGCCCTTGTGGTCCCCAGTGATTTGTCTTCAATAACCTTTCCAAACTTCTTTTCTTCTATTCTCCGGGGCATCTCTAATCAAAATCAACTACCCAGTCCTCGTGCTTACATCCTGAGCTTGCCCTCTCTCGTGTCTCCTGATATTTTTATTCCTTTTTAAAATTCTTATGCACCACATAATTTTTTACACTTTCCTCTCATAATTTTTATCATAATTCTATCACAATGATTTCTGTGATGCAGTTCTGTATAAATGCTATCAAAATTCTGTATAAAGATTTCGCACAGTACTCCCACCACCACCCCAGCACCTAAAATCTCACTGGGGTGATAATATAGAAATTTTTATTAAATTTTGTGTCTCTCTTTTTTATTTCTCAAAGGATTTTTGTTTTTGTTTTAGAGAGAGGGACAGTGAGAGACAGAGAATCAATTTTATGTAGTTTTGCATGTGGCTTTCATTGCTCTGACACTTCGCTGTGTACCTGGTGCTGGGGTTCGAACAAGCATCCTCGTGCATGCCAGGAAAGTGCTGCAAGTGTGGTAACCACTGAGCCACTGCTCCAGCCCAATATAGAAAAAAAATTTTTTTTAAAGCGAGAGGGACAGTGAGAAAAAGAAAGAAAGGGAGAAACAATTTTTATTTAGTTTTTCACATGGCTTTCATTGCTCCGAGACTTTGTTGTGTAAGTAGTGCTGGAGTTTGAACTTGCATACTTGCTCGTGCCAGGCAAGCACCATAACCACCAAGCCACTACTTCAGCCCAAAATAGAAATTTTAAAGAACTAAATTCTTAGTAATGGAGGAAACTGGAAAGATAAGTCAATAAAGATAAGTCAACAAAATTGGTGTCTTTCTCTTGTCTGCCCTAGATCACAGGGCATATAAACAACAGAAATTTATTTCTAACAGCTTTGAGGGCTGGGAAGTCCAAGATCAAAGTACCAGCAAATTCACTGTTTGCGGAGGACCTGCAGGTTCATAGAAGGCCTGTTTCTCACTGTGTGCTCACTTGAAGGAAGAGTAAGGGGGTCATTTTGTAAGGGCACTAATCCCACTCTTTGGGACTTCTTTCTCAAGAATCTCCTTCCAAAGGCCCCACTTCTTAATGCTATCACACATATGAATTTGGCTGGAGTCAGGACACATTCAGTCTGTACAGGTGAAAATGAGATGTGAGTAGCAACTGATTTTCAAAAGAAAAAAATACTGAAACCAGAAAAGTAAATGCCTAGACGGTGGAGGCCAGCAACATGCAAGCTAGTTTTTCCTGTAAAATCTCAGAGAGGCTGAGTACCTCTAAGGACTGGGTGAGGGTTGGGACTGGCGTCTGCGGGGGTCCGTTGAAAGCCTATATGATGAAAAGGTGGATTCCAGATTCCATCCTTCTTCACCTCCGCCTCAGTAACAGGTTACCACACCCCTTCCCCAAGCCCGCAGGATGCCAGCAGTTTGTAACTGCGTTCTCTATTGCTGCTTTAACAGTCTTCCGCAAATTTAGCAGCCCTAAAACACTATTACCTCACAGTCCTGTCATTTATAAATCCAGGTTTTCTGTTCTGGATTTTGCAAAGTTGAAATCAAAGTATTGACCAGCTTAACCCATCAGGAAGTCCTGGGAAACAGCTCTGGATTTTGGCAGAATTCAGTTCTTTGCAGTTGTAAGACTGTGTAACTGAAGTGTAACTGAAACCCCATGTTCTTGCTGGCTGTCACCTCAAAGCCATCTTATTTCTGAGGATCTCCCTGCATTCTACATCACATGCCCTCTTTATCTTCAAACCAGGCAAGGTTGGAGTACTTATTACACTTTGACTCTGACTTTTCTTGTGTTAAATCTCTTGTCTTTGTGCTGGAGCAGTGGCTCAGGGGTTACAAGGCTTGCCTGGCATGCACAAAGACCCAGTTTCAGACCCCAGCTCCATGTACACAACTAAGTGTCCTGAAGAAAAGGAGAAAGGAAATAATTTTTTTCTTTCCCCATGATTATTTTTTCCTTTTTTTAATTGAGAAATTTATTATTGAACAAACATACACAATTTTAACAAAATAATGTAAAATGTGTATAAATTCTGGATATTAGAATTATCCCCAGAAGTGCCCGCCCAATTACCTACCCTTATTCCTCCCTTCCCCTCCCCATAATATCTCTAAAAAAGTATTATGTTGTATAACATTACACCTTATCTGGATTTAGCACATGATAATAGACCATCTTTCTCACTGGCCAGGGTCTAGATCCAGCCTCAACAGATGAGTGGAGACATTCGACCCTTGGTTCTCTGGGTGAAGCTGATATTACTAAGCATAATTTCTTCCATAGCCATCCATTTACCTTCAAAGGCTGCAATAGCATTATTTCTAATTGCTGTATAAAATTCCATGGTATAAATGTACCACAGTTTTTCGATCCATTCATCCAGTGAGGGACATCTGGGTTGTTTCCATAGCC
This sequence comes from Aplodontia rufa, assembly GCA_004027875.1. NCBI lineage: Eukaryota > Metazoa > Chordata > Mammalia > Rodentia > Aplodontiidae > Aplodontia > Aplodontia rufa. Next base: position 20,920 of record PVKS010015867.1, read on the forward strand.
TAGCAATGGTAAATTGAGCTGCTATGAACATAAATATTGCGTGTCACTATAATGTGCTGATTCTAAATCCCCTGGAAAGATATACAGGAGTGGAATAGCAGGGTCGTATGGTGGGTTCATCCCTAATTTTTTGAGGATTCTCCACACTGCTTTCCAGAGGAGCTGTACCAGTCTGCAGCTCCACCAACAGTGTGTTAGTGTGCCTATCTCTCAACAGCCCCTCCAGCATCTGTTATTGTTTATTTTCTTCATTTTAGCCATTCTGACTGGCGTAAGGTGATATCTTAATGTGGTTTTCATTTACATTTCTCTGATTACTAATGATTTAGAGCACTTCCTCATGTATTCATTGGCTTGATCAATGTCCTCTGTTGAGAAGTTTCTATTTAGCTCTTTGGCCCATTTATTAATTGGGCTGTTAGTGTTTTTGTAGTTGAAGTTTTTGAAGATTTTGTAGATTCTGGATATGAGACCCTTGTCAGAGGAATCATAGCCCATGATTCTCTCCATTTCCATAGGAAACCTCTTAACTCTTTTGATTGTTTCCTTGGCAGTGAGGAAATAATTTTTTAAAAATTGATTCTCTCTTTCTCTCTATGACTCTCTCCCTTTCTCAAAAAAAAAAAAAAAAACCAAAACCCATAAATAAAACAAAAACAAAACACAAACTCTTGTCTCCTCTTCTGTCCTCCTCTTATGCATTCCTCTTCTGTTCTTATGGGTTTACGCTATGCCCACCCAGATAATTCAGAATAATCTCCCTATCTTAAAGTCACTAATTCCATCTGCAAAACCCCACTATGACAATACCTAGGTTAATGTTAATGTAATAACCAGAAGATGAGGAATTTGTGGGACAACTCTAGAATTCTGCCCACCACTGTTATTCTTCAAAAATATCTAACCAAAGACATATAAGAGCTGAAATTAAACATGGCAGAGGCAGGGAGAAGTCAAAGGACTAAAAACAGGAAGGGATAAAAATTGTTCTCCTGAGTAGTCTTAACCATCTCTCTACACTCAGCCCCCAGAACACGGAAGCCAGGTTTTCACACCCTGGAGGATTCCCCCAGGTGAAACTACCCACCACAATAGAGAAGGACTCCGCTCTTGGAAGGATCCCTACCCAATCACCTTAGGATGACACTCCCAAGGCAGCAAGCCCTGGCCATGCATCCAGGGAGCTGGGCTCTCTCCCTGCTCTCCAGTATGATCATGCGGAAAATTAAATGAACAACAAATCTTGAAAATTCTACCCAGCCTTCAGAAGTATCCAACTCAAATGTCCTTTTTCTAATAATAATTCTGCTGACCCCTCAGTTGTAAGGAACTGAATGTCATCAGCACTTTGAAAATTGTTTTTTTTTTATGGTTTCTCTCATGTTATTTTTATAGATGCCCTATAGCTCCTTTACTAAGCTGTAAGCTTCTAAATATCTATTTAACTTACCTGATTCAAACATTTCTCATCCTGTCCTTTGATGTAGCATTGAGAAACACTTATTGAACCATAATACTGTACAGAATATTTTTGAGGATGTGCTTTTTATCCCCCATTAGATGGCAAGTTTGTTGGTACAAGAACTACCTGACATTTACAGTTTTCCTGGTCCCTAGTACATGGCACTTATTAAATATCTATAGACAAATGAATTAAATTAATACAATGTGTCAGATACTCTGCCATTTCCCTGGCAATCCACATTCCATCTCATTTGATCTTTATAACTATATGCAAGCAGATTAGGAGGTAACATGTGCTAATATTTATTGAGTCCTATTTTAAGCCCTCACCTACCTTTAAAATATAGACAATTTTACTATTACCCCAAATTTATAACTAGGATCTTTGGTAAAGAATGGTTAAGTAATCTTCATAAAGGTACACAGCATAAGTAGTGATTTGGGATTTAAATTCTGGGTGTCTAAATACTGAGCTCTTACTGTAGAGGGTATTTTTTAACATCCTATACAAACACACTATTAAGAAAAATAAGAAACTGAGATCAGTTCACAATAACTCAATATCTTGAGTAATCTCAATGATATCCTGTGGCTTTTATAGATAGCATACCAGTGAATGAATAAACATGATAAAGATAAGATCCAAAAAGATAGATTATTTTAAAATTACATCTTTATTGAGGTGTAACTCATGTACCATAAATTTTACCCTTTAAAGGTATAAAATTCACTGGGTTACATTTGCAAAGCTATGTGACCATCACCTCTATATGGTTCCAGAAGGTTTCCATTATTAAAAAAAAGAAATCCCATGCCAATTAGCAGCCACTACCCCCATCCCTAACAACCACTAAACTACATTCTATTTTAAATGGATTTGTCAGTTCCAGACATTTCATATAAATTAAGTCATACAATGTGTATCTTTTGTATCAGACTTATTTCACTTAACAAAAAGCTTCCCATATTTATCTACATGGTAGAATATATCAGTATTTCATGTCTTTCTATGGCTAATATTCTAGTCCTTGGATATACCACATTTTGTGCATCTATTTGTGGATATTTGGATTGTTCCCGTATTTTAGCTGTTATGAATAAAACTATGAACATTCATGTACAAGTTTGTATGTGAACATATACTTTTATTTCTCTTGGGTCTACCCAAGAGTGAAATTACAGGGTCATTCGGTAGGTTTATGCTTAGCATTGTAAAGATCTGCTAAATTGTTTTCCAAAGTGGCTGCATTTCACATTCCCATGAGCAATGCTTTCTTACATCTCGGTTGAAACATAGCATTATCTATATTTTTTATTATAGCAACTATTGTCAGCTATCTAACCCCTCTTTAAGTCCAAATTTCTCATTTGCAAAAGAGAACTAATAAAAAATATCTACTGCTTAGCTTTGTTTGAGAATATATAAACATCTGCTATCACATTACCAAGCAAAATAAATTTTTGCAATCTGTTAATATTCTGCCTTTATTCAACACTGTAAAAAACTTTTACCACAGTGGTATGAACTGATTTGCATACTGCTTACGTTATATCTACTTAGAATTAAAGAAATTGACAGAACAGAAATGACATTCCTAAGTATATAGTAAAAAGCTGTTTCATGATGATCATTTGAAGGGATGAAGACAGATTTTCATGTGTTACACTGACTATTCTAGCACCTAAACCAGAGAGCTTTATAAATGTTTCAATAATTTGGATACATGATTATTTGCTTGAGAATAACATTATAAATATCCCTTAGACCAAATAAACTCCAGAAAAAAATGGTCAAGATTCTAGATCTTTTAAGATAAGAATATCCTTTTAAAGGCCACAAAACTACAGCAACCCAGGACACTTCGAACAATCGATCTGTCAGTTCCTTAAGCAATTTAATTCAGTTTTCTAGGGAGACGGTGAGCATCAAACCATACCAATTATTACCTTGCTGTAGTTGTGATAAACACTACACAAAGAAGGAGAAATTCCATGCACATGTACTATAAAGTAGGGTATGAAGTATTTATCTGAGAATTCAGAGGGAATGAAAAATCATTTGCCTCAATCAGAGTGATTTTCCAGTATAAAACTATTTCACTCTTTATTTGATTAGTTTTTCATTCCTCTGTCCTGTGTATAGAAAAGCTGAGACTGGAGATTTGTTCCCATTCCAAGTCTGTTCCCTCTGTGTTGCCCCGCTCCTATGTAGGTAATAACCAACTTCTAACCATGTCATTGCTCCTGCAGCTTCTACAGTTGATCTTTTACTTCATGATTGCTATAAATGGGATCTGGCCTCTACTCTGTTTTCAAGAGAATATTGATATTGTCTCTTCCTATATTCTGTTTCTGTTCATTGCATACTATGGTAATAGATCATGATTCTTATGCAGCACTAAAACACACCTAATAAAATAAGGGATCTGTCTTACAACACAAGCAATAGACAGATGAAATAATCTTACTCTTCAAGAACTGCTCTTAGGCAATGCTCTCTTTGCTTCTCCGTTAAAACAGCATTCTTCAATCAAAAGCATGTTGGAGAGGATGGATCACAGTGCCTTGTATTTTAAACTTACTGCAGCTTCTTATGCTGTCTCTTACCTACAGCAGACTCCTTTTAAATGCCTATGCTCACCAATTGGCAGGCTGTCAGCAAAATGTCTGGCGAAGATGAATTTTGCAAGCTTAGCCTCTAACCTCCGTTTCTTCCATCATCATCTGACCCTATCATGAGTCTTTTAACTAATAAAAAATTCAAGATTTTTTAAAGGCCTTCTATTCAATTATTTTATACTATAGGGCTTTATGGAAATATTCAGATAGCTGTTTGAAATAATTACTTGTACATTATGTCCTAACAATGAATTTTCTTCACAAGCTAGTAAAAAATGCCTGTTAGAATGTTTTTATGTTTATTTGTTCCTGTTCATGGAGTAGAGATATAACTGTCATAATGCCCTTTCCTTTTCCTAAAGAAAATATGATGTCCAAGTTAGAAAAAAATATTTTCTGCAAGAAGAAAGATTCTATATCATAAGCTTGGCTATAATTTAAGGTTCACCAAAGAGTTCACATTTTTAAAGCTTATTGATAAAAATGGGAAATGACTCTAGCAAAGAAATACCCATACAGTTTTAGACCTCAATATTCATTTGGTTTAACTTTAACTTTTCCTGATTTCTTTTTATTAGGAACATTGGCTATTTACAGTTCAGAGTTGAATTTTTAGACAGACGAGAATGCAAAGCACTTGGATACTTTTCTTCTATTTCTCAAAGTTTTCCCAAGAGCAAAATAATAGGAAAGGATGCAATTTTCTGAATAGCACATTACCAGAGAAACAGAACTCGATATTTGTGAAGGACCAAATTTGTGCCAGCCACTGGGGTGAATACTGAGGATACAAAACTGAATAGTACATGGTCCCTGCTCATGAGCCAGTCAAAAAGACCCAACTAAGCTCTGACACAACATAAGGCCTGCACTAGCATCCTTTCTAAGGTCCTGTATGACACTGACAGAGAAACTCATTCCCAGAGAAATGACAGGCGAGAAGGAAACGAAACCTTGGAGAATAAGGATAATTTTTCTAAGCAGCAGAATAGCCTTCTGCGATCTGAATTCAAAAGAACTTTTAGGAGTAAATGGAGGAAGGAATGGAGGAAGGAAAGAAGAAAGGGAAGAGAAAGACAGTATTTTGATTTCATTCGCACTGTCTGTTCATTGAATGATTTTCCTATAATAAAATCAAACAGTTGAAATTTGGAAATCACTCTCTTCAATGATCATTTGGCATCATCTAAACAACAGAAAATGATGTTGGATAAAAAATTATTTCAGACAAAGCCTTATTTTTATTTCACTTGGATGGAATCAACCTGATGTTTAATATATTTTTGATGAAGCTTCCCTTTCAGGAGAATCTGGCAAAGGATCCCAACACTCTCAAAAGATGAGTGGTCACCTGAAACGAACAAACAAAAATTTAAAATATATTCAAGAACAATTTTCAAGATATTGGGAAATAGGCAGTGAATGACAGTGTTTACTGGAAGATGGGAAACACATAAGGAAATCGCTACAATTATTTCAGCTTTCTCCCTGAAGAAGCTTCCTATGAGGAATGTGCAGACTTGCAGTGTTGAGAAGACAAAGTTTACAGTCTGAGAAAGTCAAAAGAACTAAGGTTCACAGGACAGAGAAGTGGAGAGCAGAGAGCGGCACAAAGGCAGGAATCCAAAGACCTGCATAAGGCCCCATGGAATTTTCCATTGAGTGTTCATCAGAGTTTGCCCATGACAAAAGAGCATAATAATAATAAGGGAAACACCTGAAAGGATTACAGGATCAAACGCAATCAGGAATGGTGCTTACTCCTAGCAGCCAGAGTGGTAAACATTACAATTCATAGAAAAACAGGTTGAATATTTAGAGGGAACTTGACTTGGTGTGATAAAATTAGCCCTAGCCTAAATGCTACCTTGGTTCCACCTAAAAAAAAAAAAAAATTAAAAGAAATATCATAAAGGATCTATCTATTTCCAACTAATTTTACAGCATCCCAAAACAAAGTCCATGAATTTATAGAAATGTGAAATCATTCAACATCTAAAAAAGTAAAATTCACTCTATCAAATTAAAAATTGTCATGCATACAAAGAAGCAATGAAATAAGACCCATAATGAAAGGGGGGAATCAATCAAATCAACTCTATCATAAAGATGATAGAATTAATAAACAAGGGTATTAAGAGATATTTTCCTCAATTTTTTAACTGTGGTAAAATACCCATGATATTTACTATTGTAAATATTATTAAGGGTATATTAAGTTGGCATTAAATACAGTCATAACATTGTCACCACTGTCCATCAGGACACTTTTCATCTTGTACAACTGGAATTCCATACCCATTAAAGAATAAATCTAAATATTATTCCCTTTTCTAGATATGTAGACATTACTAATTCTAGATATGAATCCCTTTTCAAATACATGATGTGCAAACATTCTCTCCTTCTGTGGGTTGCCATTTTACTTTGTTGATACTGCATTTTGATGCATATTTTTAAAAACCTTGTCAACAAGTCAATAAAGAAAAAAAAAGATGAGTAGTCTGCCTGAGGCAGAAGATGAGCTGCTGCAGCTGCTCTCCTCAGCCCTGCAGCTCTGCCTTTTCCCTCAGGTGACTCTGGGACTCTCATCATCAGAGCAATTCATTTGATATTTACATAAACCCTCAAAAATACCTTACACTAACACATTATCTATCGCTGGGACTGCAGACTTGGATAGCCATTATGGAAAGCAGTGTGGAGACTCCTCAAAAAAGTAGGAATGGAATTACTTTACTACCCAGCTATCCCACTCCTGGGTATTTTCCCAAAAGAGCTAGAATTGACATGCTATGAAGACACAGCTACATCAATGCTTAAAGCAGCTCAATTTACAACAGCTAAACTGTGGAACCAAACCAGATGCCCCTTGCTGGATGAATGAATTCAAAACTGTGGTACATATATATACAGTGGAGTTCTACTCTGCTATTAGAAAGAACAATGTCATGGTATTTGCAGCCAAATGGATGGAGATGGAAAAAAAGTATGCTGAGTGAAATATCCAAAACACAGAGACTTAAGGGTCACATGTTTTCTCTCATATGTGGAAGATAGAGTAAAATCTAAGACAGGATGAAAGTTAGCTAAGTTTAAGCAAAAAACTCCAAAAGTTGAAATTTTGCATAAACTGGGGGAATCATAACTATGAAGGTGGGGTGAGAAAGGACGGAGGCACAGAAAAGAGGAAGAGATGAGGGGGGTTATCAATACAGCTGGGAACACTCAACTCCCATGAGAAGCCTAACTATACACAGGCAGGCAGAGAAAACTCAGAAATTTCAAAGATTAATATACATACATATGCTTATTTTCAATTATAGCATTACAGAGGAGACATGAGATCAGGGAATGGATGAAGCGGGGGAGATTTTGGAATAGAATTGGCCTATTTTGTCAATATCCGTGTATGCATGAATATGTAACAATGATTCCCTCCAATATGTAAGACTATGTTAAACAAATTAAAAAAAAAATACTTTACAGACTCCTAACCCAGATCACAAAGATTCTGTAATTATAGCAACCAAAATGAGCCTTAAATAACCATTATATTGGCAGAGCATCTCAAAACTTGGATATGGGAAGAGTAATGTTAAAAGATGAGATTGGAAAGAATTGGACCATTTTGACTTTTAACTATCCCTGATTAAGCCACTTCCTCCATTTCTGCTCCAGACCCCAGGGAGTAGCACAGCAGAAAAATCAGCCACACAGTTACTTAAGTCAGTGTCTTCACAGGACAAAGTAGAAGGGGAAGGTTGTGTGGTGGTAACATCTACATTCCTACTAACTTTCTAGGGTTATCACTTGAGTACATAGAAACAAGAGCCTTCCCAGAAGCAAATACACATTATTCACATAAAAATTTGGTAATAATAAGAGTAAATTATGATCATTGAAGAAATTTGAAAAAGATCATTCAATATTAAAGGTAAAAAGCAAATACAGAGGAAATAGAAAAAGACCCACAGAAAGATTGGTCTCTTCTTTTCTCCTCACAGGGAAATATTTGGGAATATAATTTTACTAACTTGATTATAGTCTTCTGCATGAGATTTTATAATCTACTATAATATACCCCTAATTTTTAAAGGGAAGGTAATTTCCATTTTTTTCTGTAAAAATTGATGTTAGAATGAATATTCTTATATAGGTCTAATCCCTCTGCTTATTTATTTGTGATAGATATTAACAACTGAAATCACTAAAAAAGATTAGAAAATTTTATCTTCTTGATAATATGCGGAAAGTGCATTTCATAGTTCATATCAGTTAATGATCTGTGAACATTGTTCTCTTTCTCTACAAACTCTTATCAACCTTAATTAGCACCATTTTTAAATCTTTGCCAATTTAATAAGTGAAAAATTAGAATTTGCTACATATGTATTGTCATACTTATTAGTAAACTGAACACTTTCTTACAGTTATTTGTCATTATTTCAATCATGAGTTTTTGCCCATTTTTAAGGTTCTTTGTATTTTAACATTGATTTGTAAAAATTGTATGTATTAGGAACAAAACACCTATACTTGCTACAGTATAAATGCTTGATAGCTTTATATAAATAATTGAATATATTGATCCATTTAAATCAATTTTCCTATATATTATGAATGGAAAAGATTTCCTATCCTAAAAACAGGTTTAAAAGTTAGGGGAAATACATTATAATCTTTTCAGTACTTATTAAGAATTTTATTCATTATCGTTAATATTATAGTTGAATAATTTGGTCTGATATCTTTTTATGCTTTTGTTTTTCTATGTTCCCATGCTATTATTTTATTTCTATAGACATTTCTTTCTTCTCTAATAATCTGAAAGCAGCACGTTTCATTTTTTTTGCTTATAGTCATTTACCATTAAGATCTTCCCAAATATTCTTTAGCCGATATTTCAAGATTGACATCATCAAAAATGAAATAGCATGCTTTACTACCCAATTGCACAAACTAGAGATGCTAGTCTCCTTTAACTTCTCCCCATGCAATTCAATTTCCAACATACCTTAAAACATCTAGGACTTAAGCTATTTTTTAATATTATGTAACTTTTGTTTCAAGAATATATATATATATACATATATATATACATATATATATATACGTAATGAGTTTTGCAATATATATACATATATATATATATATATGTATATATATACGTAATGAGTTTTGCATACCTATCTGTAACATAAGCATTCGCTGAATGATAATGACCCCAAAAAATGTACTGATTAAGGATAATCTGTTATATCAATTGGGTATTATTGCATTAGAGCGTCATTTATTCAGATGGAATATATGCTCCTTTTCAAAGCCTAATATTTTACCATTTACAAATGGTTTGTGATGTGATCCTTGTGAGAGGATGAAGATTAAGCTCAGGACCTGCACAAGAGCAGTCTGTGTGCTCCATGTCTTTCTATTCACGAGTGTGAAACCCTGAACACCCACACAGCATAATCCTTTCCTAAGATTTAATATCCACCATTTTTAGAAATTATTTAAAGTTCTTTTCATTGTGCTTTTTCCAAATTGTATTACCTCTGGATATCTTTGCTTCTCAGTTAAAAGATGGCAGCAATCTAAAAGTCATAACAATTTATTTCATTGTTCCCTTGCGGGGAAAATTGTTTGTTGTTATTAAATAAAAGGCAAGCTATGGAAAGATTCACTGGATTTCCAAATAAAAATTTGGATGTATCTTGCTTTATTTAATAAGGCAAGCAGCAATACAAATTGAGTTTTTATAAATCCAGTTATATATTAAATGCACAAAGGAAGCTTGTTGATTTAAATTTATCATGTGAATCCTTTTGGAAAAGTATCATCCATCATTTTCTAATTTGTATTATATATTTCCAAACTTTGAAATATCAGGGTAACTGAGTTCTAAATTAGTATCTGTTTCTCTTTAACATGCTACATTCATAAATGAACAGCACAGTGACCCCCTCAACAAAAAGATAGAAACAATTGCTTTATATCTTCAAGGGCTCAAGGGCTTTTTGTTTGGTTGTTTGTTTTTTTTTCTAAAAAGAAGTTTTATTATCATGATAGAAAATAGATATTACCTAACTTCATGAAAGAAAAAGAATCCAGAAGGTGAGAAACTTGGGGGAGGATGTAAGAAGACAAAAAATGGCATGTAATGTGTTACCCAAATACCACAGGCGTAGTATCAAATCCTGAGAAACCAAAGGAACGGCTGTGGAAACTCTTACACACCAGCTCTCAGATTCAGAAGATAAGAGAGCTAGGTAAAGGATTAAAAGATAAAATGCAGAGCCAAAACAGCACTGAGATCAAGAAATTAAGAAAACTGAATACGAGTGATGAACAAAATAAGATCTATATATATTGGAATAAAAAGTGCAATGAATCAACTACAGCTTTGCAAATGCAAATGGAGGAATCTTAAACCATAATACTGAATGAAAAGAACACATGCAGTGTTCTATGTGCAGTATAATACCATTTGAATATGCAAAATAGACAAAATCAGGCATGGGAGGATTGAAGACAAATCATATATATATCAGTGACACCACATAGATAGCTTAAACTTGGGCATGGTGAGATTATTTATTTCAGGAAAATCAGCAAATGTTACCAAAAAAAATACATTTCTTCTTTATTTAAAATCAGCTGTTAAGCATTTACCAGCACACCTCCATATCCAACCATCCAAGAAGATGTGGTAATGAGGTCTCAGTGTCAGTGTGTGTAAATCAAATTTGTTGTCTCCCTTCTCATTGATGGTGACACCAGCTATCTACTTAATACAAACTAAACCCCAAACTCTTAGCTTTTCCTCTTGTTTGTTTTCACAATCAGTTACCAAGTAATAATTTTATGTCCAAAACTTATCTCAAATGTATTTCCTCATCTTTTCTCCTGCAGCTTCTAGTGCCAAAATATTCTATGACCTGTACGTGCACTTCCAGAATTTCTATTCAAATACTTTGAAGCCATTTATGAGAAGGCTTGACCCATCAGAACGGAAATCAGGTGGAGAAAATCTGGTTACAAATCCAGCTCTCCAGGGTGTGCAGATGACCAGAACTGTCGGGGGGCAGAGATCACTCAGGAACTCAGGGCAGCAGCTTTTTAACAACTGGAAGGATGATATTTCAATATTTGGTTAAAAATGCAAGTGTGGGGGCTGCAGAGGTGGCTCAGTGGTAGTGTGGCAATCATGAGAACCTGGATTCATCCCCAGCACCACATACACAACCAAGTGGAGGAAAAACAACAACAGAAAAGAAAAAAATAAAATTAATTCTCTTTTGCTCTCTCTTTATAAAAGAAATACAAGTGTGTGGCAGCTGAGTGTTTTCGTCAGCAAATGGAGAAAGGCAAGAAGGGAGAACATGCTTCTTCATTTTTAGGAAAAGTTTTAGAAGTTCCACATATCACCTCTAGGTCCTATTTACCTCCAAGAGAGACTCAGGAATTTACATCAACAATGTGACTCCCCAAAAATTCTGGGATGTATTTTTACTAATGTGAAGAAATAGATAGGTGATACCAAAAATAATCAATCAACACTTCAAAGATGAAATATAATTTTATTTTTTTACCTATAGGTTATGCACAAATATAAAAGGCTTTATGGGGAAACTACTGGATTGTTGGTCACAGTGAGGGGTCTGATTATTCAGGTATTGTAGTAATGTATGGTCTCCTTTATTACAATTATTATTGCTGTGGTTTATTATATAAAATCAGTCAAATATATGATTACAATATCTCAGCCAACATATAAATCCTTCTGTTTTATGGGATCAATAAACTCTGGGAGAGTTTGTGTGTATCCCTCTTTTTATATAAATGGGAAAATAGATGAAGTCAACTTTATTTTTCTTACTTTCCACTCCAGTAGTCTAAAGCTATTCCCCCCTTCCAAAAATATTTATCACATCTCCATTTTTTTAAAAGGGAGAGGGACAGTGAGAGAGGGAGAGAGAGAGAGAGAGAGAGAAAGCAAGAAACAATTTTATTTAGTTTTTCATGTGGCCTTCATTGCTTGGAGACTTTACAGTGTACATGGTGCTAAGGTTTAGAACTCACGTATTCGAGCATGCAAGGCAAGCGCTATAACCGCTGAGCCACTGCTCCAGCCTCTATCACATCCCTTTTTAACTTTACATGAACAGTTCTAGAATTATCTAAAAGTTCTTAACTTAAAATAACTAGGTGACTCATAACATTTGCAAATTGACTCAGTTAAAAAAAATGATTTGCTAAGCCCAAGCAGGAAAACATTGCAATCAAAAAATATTGCAATCAAAGTATGCATTCAATTTGCTAGGCTTCAATTATATTTTTCAAACAGTGTTCTTCTCTTGGGCATAATAGTAAAATCTATGAAAATTCCATCTGGCCTCAAATTAATAAGCACTTGCCTTTTGCCCTGAATAAGATAGCAGTAATGCTAAATTAGGGAACCATAATGAGATATGGTTATGAACTGTAGGTGTTTGGCCTGAAGCAATATAATTTTTTTTTTGTATGGGAAAAACTTTTGTTTATCCTGCTGGGAGTTCTGCTTTCTGGATTACTGAGTATGAATTACTTCTAGAGGCAAAATTTGTCCCTCAGTAAACATTTCAGCAAGATTGAGAGCTGATAGGGTAAGCCTGCCTACATTAAGGGCATTCTCCAGTGCAAAATTAAATTTAAACTAATAGCCTTTCATGACTCTCTGGATAATCAGAAGCTGAGGGCTTGCAGGTCAAAGATGGCTGAATAGTCTCCTAATGCTACTACATATAATGCTTTCCACTCCTCAGGAGAAAGCAGCTGCTCTACTGCCCCCCCCCACCCCCTTCCAACCTCTGCTTCTGTGTTGGTGGTCAGCAAACTCTTGTGTGATGGGACAAGAGGTAATAATGTAAGAGACTTTCCCTTCATCCAGATGAAATCTGCTAAGAAGGATCCTCTCATGGCCCTCTCAATCTCTTTGAGTCTTCCACCATCAGAAATGAAGCTTTGTATACAAGAAAAGGGTTAGGAAGGAAAGAATAGGTGTATGTAGACCTAGGGCAGATAGATGTCTTGAATGGAGTTGTCAAGTAAGAAATGCAGGAATAGCTGTGTACATGAAGGCAGTGTAGGGCATAGGATATCGGAAATGCTTGGAATCCAATGAGGACTCTAAGAATCATGACACTCAGGAAATATAATGCATATAAAAGATTTGGATTGCTCTGAAACTACTTTCGTTTGTTGGAATTTTGTTTGCTTACTATGCAATTGTTCTTGAAATGAATAACTGATACAACTTAGAGGCATTACATCTCTTTTCCCTCACCACCCTATATTCCAAGATGAAAGGAATGGACCAGCTTGACACTATGCCTCTCAAATATTGTTGACTCTGATATCAGCCTTTCTCTCTTTTTAAATTATGTCTATAGGCAACTAAAATAACACAATCTTAATTGGTTATATTATATATGGTGGTAAAATCCATGGTCAACCAGAATGGCCAAACATGAGGCAAAGCAGTCTGTACCAAGAGCTAGGGAGGCCTCCATAAAAAAAGAGTAAATCAGAAACAGCCACAGGGCAATTTTTATCTCCCTTACATATCTAGACAAACCTCTAATATCTGCGTCCTTCCCTAATCGTGCCAGCTTCATTCCTTTGCTTTTTATGTCTAATCTCTGTACCTGCACTTTTTAGAAGCTCTCACTCACAGGGAGACAGTACAGCAGCAGCAAAAAAAGAAAAAAGAAAAGCCCATGGTGAGAAACAGAATTCACAATCAGGCAGAGCTAGGTCCAAACCAAGACTTGAACATTTGTTCCCTTGGAGAAATCACTCAAGCTTGAGAAGCTGTGGTTTCCTTGTCTGTAAAGTGGGGATAATGATATGAACTGCTACATAGGGTTATTCTGAAGATTGAATGAGGCAGACATGATAAAGTATTCAGTAGGATTATTTCATTTTCTATAACTGATAACACAATACCACAGACTGGGTAAATTATTAAAAAGGAGGTTTATTTTGGCTTATGGTTCTGGAACAACATCAAGGGGCAATTTCTGGTGATGGTCTTCTTGCCGGTACATTTCCCAGGTAGTGCTGGGCATCAGGTCACAAGAGGCAAGGAGAGTTTGTGTGTGTATCTTCTGGTAACTCTCCCTCTTGTTATAAAGCCACCAGTAATCAGTCATCAGAACTCCACCCCATGACTTTAATCCCAATCACCCCCAAAGGCCCTGCTTCTAAACACATCTAAAAATACTCTTAACACCTCACAATGGGGATTAAATTTTAACACATGGAACCTCGGAGGACATATTCAAACCATATTTAAATCATAGAAACACCCAAACTAGAGTGAATCCTAAATCAATATTAGCATTTGGGGGATCACTGGTATTTATCAGAGTCAGTATTTCTTAGCTGTGATTTTTGTCCTCACCCTCCAACTCTTCTTTCTCTCTACATCCTTGGTCCCTATAAGATCATAACCTGACCAATATGTGACATTGCATTTGGATGTGGTCAGAGTTTATCACAGCCACATCTGGCCCTGGACAACTTAGCAAGACTCTGTCTCAAAATGTAAAAATTAGAAAAGACAGGGGATGTAGCTGGTGATAAATTGCCCTTGGGTTCAATCTCTAGTACAAAACAACAAAAACAAAAAGACAGAATAACCATGGGCTGTACTTTGTGACTTTGTGTTCTCACTATTTGTAAAAGCAATCCAAGGATGGAACCCCAGGTAGAACCCAGCTTAGCGCCATGACTAACAGAAAGTACTGTAGACAATTCAGGAAATTAGTAACTAAAAAGTAGAAAAGGAAGTACATAAAAGAGTATCACAGCTGGATCAGAAGTGTCTGACTTCAAAGATGATTACAGAAGGAAATGTAGTCAGCAGACCTTTCCCTGTGACAAGGTTGTTTTTCCCCAGACCCTTCCTCACATCCTTCGTGTGCTCACTGAATGTCCACGACAACCCTGCAATGCACTCTATGTATACAGCAAGGCATGCTTCCTTGGCTGATACATCCACAGTCAGAGCCATTTACTCTCTGGCATGCAACAACTTCTGCACAGAGTCCACGTGAAAGCCCAGTGAAAGCTCTGAGTCATGGTTCAACTCAATTCTATTTACCAAACTCCCAGCGACTTTTAAAAATCACTTTAGTGGAGTTATAATCATGAGAAAACAAGTTACACAGAAAGACCTGCTGAGAGGGCAGCTGGAAAGTGTCTTGAGCAATTACAGAGCAGCAGCAATTCTTCCTATTTTATCTTTAGAATCAAAGTGCATTCAAAGATTGGAGGAGAAAAATCAGAGAGCTCATGGAAAATAACTAGAGGGTGAATGAGAGCATCTACAAGTTTCCCTGTGTATGCTCTATTGTGTTTGTCACACCTGCTTTCATGTAATCTACTAGCAAAGCTCTATTCTGAATCAGTACCATATAAGAAAAAGGTGGTGGTTATATTATTTACTCCAAAGGAACTGGAAGAGTGTGGTTTTGCACATCTATTTCATCAAACCATCCCAATACCTTTGCCTGGTGACTTTTTCACTAACACCATTCCTTTAGTTTTCAGCCAATACTAATGTTCCCTGATGTATGTGCTAGACGTTAGCATAAGTCACTAATATTTCCAGGCTCCTCTTTTAAGGTATACAGAAGTGTTGTTCTTTATGCTCTTAGTCCTGGCCAGATGTTTTGGTTTGGCCAATGAAATACGTGTAGGTATCAAGAGTGTCACTTCTGACCAGAGCACTTCATCATACTTGCTCTAATGTCTGGCCCTGCTTCCTTGCTCTACCACAGTGATGGAACACATGTTGACATAGGATTGTGCTACTAGCTCAGTGGCCTGGAATTCTAAACTAATACATGGAACTCCCCAGAAATTGGCCTAAAATCCCATCAGTCCCACTACAAGCAATAAATACACTCTTATTTGTTACCACTGAGGTTTCCAGGATGTTTATTTATTGCAGTATAAACCAACAATAAATGAACACGTTGAGTACCAGCTGTGTTTGTGTTAGGCCAAGAGGAACAGAAAAGCCCACTGTGATAGCTTAAAAATTTTAAAGGTCTTTTTGGCTCACATCTTACAAGGCTCAAGGAAGGAAATCCAAGACTGATAAAAAGGCTCAGTGGTATCTTCTGTCTTCCCAGATCCAGTCACCTTCCATCTTCCACTCCACCATCTCTGGTCATGGCATTAGTGCTCATGTTATCTATGACATCTTCCCCTACATGCATCTCATCTGCTGAGCACAACGAAGAGACAAGGCTTTGGAAGGGAAATTTTCAGTCAGTTCAGGTTGTGTAACAAACCACCACCATACACACACACACACACACACACACACACACACACACACACAATGGAGTTCTTCTGTGCTATTAGAACGATATCATGGCATTTGCAGCCAAATGGATAGAAATGAAAAAAATTATGCTGAGTGAAATATCCCCAAAACAGAGATGTAAAAGCCAAATGTTTTCTCTCATATGTGGAAGATAGAGTAAAACCTATGATAGGATGACAGTTAGCTAAGTTTAATTAATAAACCCATCAAGGTTGAAATTTCACATAAGCTGGGGCAACCATAACTATGAGGGTGAGGGGAGAAGGAAGGGAGGTAGGAAGGGGAGGGTGGGAAAAGGGAGTTAGCAATACAGCTGGAAATATTCGACTCTCATGAGAAGCCAAACTATACACAGGCAGACAGATAAACTCAGAAATTTCAAAAGTTAATATACATGTATATGCTTGTTTTTATCTACAGCATGGGAGTATTACAGAGGAGACATGAGATCAGGGAATGGATAAAGCTGGGAGATCCTGGACTAGGATCAGCCTTAACTTACATTGTCAATATCCACGTATGCATGAATATGTAACAACAATTCCCTCCAATATGTAAACAACAAACAAACAAAAAATAGACCACCATGTACTGGGTGGCTTAAAAAACAAAACTTTACTTCCAGAGGCTAGAAAGTCCTTGATCAAGGTGCCAACAAATCTGTGTCAGGCGAGGACAAGCTTCTGGGTTTGCAGAAAACTGTCCTCTCACTGTATCCTCACATGACCAAAGGAAATCATCTCTCATAAGGACTCTAATCCCAATCCACCCTCATTACCTGTTTCCTCCCAAAGACCCACTTCCTAATGATATCATGTTGGGGGTTAGGATTTCAACTTACACATTTGGAAGGTGGGTATATGAACATTCAGTCCATAAGAGAGGCCTTCCATAAGGAAAATGAACAACTTTCTACCTTCTCAAGCAGAGGATGAGATGGGAAAGGAGGTTTGGTGGTAGCCAATCCATGGTTTCTGTCACCATGCAATTAAGAACAAAATTTAGGGCTGGAGTGGTAGCTTAGCCGCTATGGCGCTTGCCTAGTATGCACAATACATGGGTTCAAACTCAGCACCACGTACACAACAAAGTGTTGAAGCAACAAAAGCCACAAGAAAAAAAACTAAATAAAATTGATTCTCTCTGTCTCACTGTCCCTTTTGAGAAAAAAAAAAAGTAGTGCCTAAATGGAGAATTTTTTCAAAAGCTAATAGCTCACAAAACCAAAGTTCAAATACAACATCGAAGATGTCTTGTATAATAGAAATCTTAAGTTAAAGCAAATTATATATGTTTTCTACTTTGGTGTGTACATCCACTTCTCTGAACTCAGGGACAGTGTCACAGGATCAAGAATTTCCTCAGAAAGATTAGCAAGATTGAGCCCATGCGGAAAACCACTAATTGCAGTCCGCCTCTGTAATTGGAGCAACCCGAGCCTCTAGGCACACACGCAATTACTGTGAGTTCAAAGCCTGATTGGGTCATGGAAGGGGTAATGGGTATTCATTCATCTCACAAGCACTGATGGAGACCTACTCTAGAAAGGTACCTTACTGGGTGCAAGAGCTACAATCACAAGAAGTCAAGTGTCAGCTCTGCAGACTGATTAACAAGTGTCTACAGTGAAAGGAGAGGATAGCATACCAGTGATACGTATCAAGTACAGCTCTGGCTTTGAGGATAAAATACTCAAAGTAAGGAGCACAGAGAGGATGCGCGAAGATCCCAGAACCTGATGCTTAAGCTGAGAGTTGGATGATTGAGTAGGAGCTTGCCAGGGGAAAAGTTGGGGAAGAGATCCTTCCAATCAGAGGAAACAAACAGTCCCAGTGTTTACTCCCGGAATCACAGAACATACAGATGGCTCTGAGCTTCGTGTTTCATAACCCCCATATACAGCATTTAAATATTTTTCCAGCAATATCACATATATCTATAATCACTACATTTTAACCCAACAAGTTGCATAGAAAAATAGTAATAAAGAAAAATAAGTAGGAATAAGAAAAGATACAGCCTTTATTGTAAGATGCTTTCAAAAGTCTGTACCTCTCAGGGATGGAGCAGTGGCTCAGCAGTTATGGTGCTTTCCTGGCACGCATAGGTACACAGGTTCAAACCCCAGCACCATGTACGCAGCTAAGTGTCAGAGCAACAAAAGCCATGTGAAAAACTCAATTAAAAAAATTGATTCTCTCTCTTTCTCTCACTGTCCTTCTCTCTTTAAAAAAAGGTCTGTCCCTCTCAAAAATGCAGCTGTGATTTGGTAACTCAAATATGCTATTGCTTTTATATATAATTCTATAAAATAAAGTTAAAAAAACAGATTTTCCTCCCATGGGGGCTAGAGAATTTTTTTTTTGTGAGAGCATGCAAACATAATTGAAAACAGTGAAGATTCGGTGTTTCTTAAATGCCTCAATCTAAATAGCCCTCAAAAAAACTGAATGAAAAGGTGAGACCTCAGTTTTACTCCCTCATGCTTCTATCCCAGGCACTGGAAAGCAAAGGGGAAATCATACAGAACAGAAGACTTGTCAATCTGTCTAGTTATAGCCAATCAAATCATGAATGTGTGAAAAGAGGAACTGACCCACCACGACTATGCTCATTTAATCTATCTGCACAATATATGGTACCCTGGACCCTTTGGCCTTTTAGGTGATGAAAATCCAGAATAAGGCAAATGTCTTATGAGCCCCTTGAAAACATAACTCATGTTCCCATTCTCTTTTTTTTTTTAAGAGAGAGGGAGAGAGAATCAATTTTATTTATTTTTTCATGTGGTTTTTGTTGCTCCAACACTTCCTTGTACATGTGATACTGGGGTTCAAACCCACGTCCTTGTGCATGCCAGGCAAGCACTGTAATCATCAGACCACCCCTTTCCCTTGTTCTTAACAAGCTTCTATAACTAAAGAAAAGCATCTACCTACTGCTTCATAAAACCTAATTGGCTTGTTGCTTGAATGAGTTTATAAAATCAGAAGAGAGGCTGTGGAGTTTACGATAAAATAACATTTTATCATTTATTCAATTGATTCATATTGTTGCTGTAAACTAAAATTATTTAAAAACAGAAAACAGGCTTATGTAATAACATCATGACACTTATTAAACATCAGGCAAGCATGGTTTCAGCTGTTTTGCAAATACCAACTCTAAAATTTAGTCTTCCCAACAATCCCCTCCCAGCATCTTTGTTGCTGGGCTGGAGTGAATTGACCCAGAGAGCATTTCTGAGAATAAGGAACTTCTCTGAGTAATAGACGCTTGGGTAGAAGCCAAAAGGTGCCCACATAATGAGAAACATCACCAACACTGAGCCCACATCTTCTGCCTCAGATTAATGAGCCCTCACTATAGCCTGCAACTCCCTTCACTGAACAGAGGTCTATATGATGAGTAACCCACACATTAATATTCATTCTCAGTCGTACAAGGAATACTTCATTCATTCTCTAATTTTGTTTAGCAGGATTACTACTGTTTTCATTATGTACATGAGGAAAGTATATTTCAAAGATGTTTCTTACTAATGTCACCCTATGTAGCAGAGAGGCTTTAGGGAGAAATTCTTCATTTTATTGGAAACCATGCAATAATGTAAAGTGATTTCCCCTTCCAGTTCAGAGATGTGTGAGAGATAAGATTTACAAATGTGAAATTTATGTTTATAAAATTTAGGGAAGTGAAAACTCAATAAGGTTTGTGTACCCTAAATCCTTTGAAAACTTAAAACATGCTTCCTGTGTCTACTACTGAATCTTATGTCACGATAATTTTTAGTTTTAGTCCAATGTATATTCAGCTATGAGGTCTGAGAAAATCTCAGGGAAGGGAATTATCTGTGATCCTAAGCAAAAGCTCTCTGCAAAGGCACGCAGGTCCAGAGATTGGGGAAGTGTGGAGAGAGGAAAAGACTTCCATAATGGGAAATTCATATCAGCTCAATAATGAATTATTTGAATAGAGTGGATACATTATGAACTCACAATTCATTATGAGGGCATAGATGCTACTGGAATCTATCTCAAAGTGAAGCAGCTCCACAGACTTCCTGTCTGCACCCACAAAAAATAAAAAAATAAAATAAAATGCCTGCATGGAAGCCTCCATGAGCTAGTTCACCTCACATACAGTCTGCAAAGGGAGAGCCTTCCTTCAAGCCCACAGCAGAAAGCCAGGGTCTTGTGCTCTGTCTCCCTCTCTCTTATTTATAAACCTCTAAAATTCTTTTTTCTGTGTAAAGAAAAGTGCAGTGGAACAAGAATAAATGAAAATGGAATAAATAGCTTGCTAAAGAACTTTCACCCCTCTCTTTTATTTTTAGCCCTTATTCCTTCAATAATTATTCATCAAGTGCGTAACATGTAGCAGACACTTCTCAGCACATGTGAACAAATCTACAAACACACACACACACATACACACACACACACACTCTCTCTCTCTCTCTCTCTCACATCCCTCTGCCTCTGGGAGGCCTATAGTGTAGTGGATTTTATATTTTAGTGGTATCAGAGGAAAACTATCTGGGGAAAAGAACATATTGGAAAGCTTTATTAGAGTTTTTGAAAAGTCAGATTGTCATATGAGTTTTCAGTCTTGAAATATCATGAATGGAGCTCTCTTCCCTCCATTCACCCCCACAAGCCAAACACCAGAATTACGATGGTATTTTAAGAGTATGGAAACAGCATACGTACCAACAACTTCATAATAACTCATCTAAAGGTTGTCCTTGAATGGCAGTAATTTCTGACTTGAAGGAAAAATTGGTAAACAGCAGACTTTGCAATCAACATTATGCTAAACCAAGAATTAGGTGTAAAATAATCTAAAGTTATTAAGTAAGATTTGTAGGGTTTTAAAAAAAGAGAGGCCCCAGTGCAAAGACATTACACAACAGAGGAAGACTGAGTATTGAATTATACCATGTAAAAATAACAATTGATCAATCGGATGTCAGGGAAACGTTAGCACACTATCTATCAGTGCTCTTTAACAGCCCCTGTAAAGACATGGAAAGCTGGTCAGTTGTCAAGACCCCATCAGATTTGGGTTCTTATTCTGAACAGATGCCTCACTATGCAGGGTAATTAACCAAATGATTCATGGAGTTTGTAATGAGCTCAGGAGCTTTCACCTGTAATATCTACAAGCAAGATCTCAAGTTGGGGTATGGGTTTGCTAACGACCACATGTTATTAGTCACAGGAGACACAAGAAGATTACAAACCCCTTTAATTTCTATTAAACCAAAGGGTTAGCTCTATTGTGATTCATTAATTATGGGTTCATTGTAATAGCATTTCGGCAGTGCAACATTTGCTGAGAAGTTATGGTCATTTGAACAGACTGAATACATGGTACAGTTATTCAGATGTCGTAAATTTAGATAAATAGAAGTAATTAGGTTTCTTTTTCCCATCAAATTTCTATAAAGTAAGAAAGAGAAGAAATCAAACATTTTTGAGTGAATTCTGACAGGTAACTTATCATATTTAATCTTTATAGAAAGCATATATTTGGTATTCTTATACAGACTTTATAGATAAGGAAACTGAGAGTCAGGTAAAGTAACTTAAGTAACTTGCCCTTGGTCCTGTTCAAAAAAGTAGTCACACCAAGATATGAAGTCAAATCTTGGTTGTCCAGGTGCTCATACTTGTACATAAACCTGCTCAGCACTATCAGGGCTCCCCCAGTGGGGAGCAGATATAACCCCTGTCTTTGATGGTCAAGGAGATGACTCACAGATATGGATGCTTAAAAAAAAAAAACACAAGATAATAGAATACACAGCAAAATGTGTAATAATGGAAATATAGTTTTTATATATGATACATATAATGCATAGGTAGTACTTTATTATTTCCAAGATGCATCTGTTTATGTTGAATTTCTTAATGATCAGAAAGCTCTTGACACTTACATTTCAAGTAAGAAATATTTCCATGCCTTTGTTTAACATTTGGTATTTGAAAGAAACTGAGAATAATCTTCACACTTGCAAAAATTTAGATTTTACTAAAACATATTGTACATCTTGAAAACAGTGCCCTAGATTTTAGTTCCCAGAGTCAGGAGGCAGAGCACCTAGGAGCCATCTACCTCTCGCAGGAAGACTATCAAATATTCTTCCATGAATTCAACCCATAAAAAATACAATGGTGGGTTGAATTGGATAACATGTGAGCGTAGACAAGAGATAGCCAGGAGTAAAGGTTTAGGAGAATTCATGAGGCAAAACTTAACTTTGAGAGTGGATATTCCAATGCTTTTGAATGACATTTTTGCAAACCAAAAAGCATCTTTCTCATTAGAGGATAATCTTGATCCACATTATGGAACTCCCAACTGAGCCCTAAAAGCATGCAAGGTGGGAGGTTAAGAATTCTGACCTATAAACCTCCAGATTCTGATATTCATTCGTTTGCAAACTTGTGTCAATGGAATCACATCCATTATGCTTGCTCAATGACCCCTGTAGGGTTACATTTTTAGAGAATTGCAGTCAATGTATACTATGATTCTGCTATCTATAAGCTCAGTATCCAGAGCTTCACCTTAGTTTTACAAAATACTGAGTGATGCATTAGCATCTTCCTTTTTAGATGAAGAAAGGGATACTAGCAGAGATTAACTTGCCCAAAACCAGCCAGGAAATAATCATAGTTCATTGCATATGACAATAGCAATTTTACTGATCTCATGTAATTATAGTACAGATCAAATGAGATAACACAAAAAGGAGCTTTGAAACTTTCTCTAAAGTTTACTCTATAAACATCACTGTAAACAAAATTACCTTCAAAGTCATCATTATCATAATCAACAGGTCACCTTTTAAATAAGTTAACGAAGAAATCTGTCATTTGATAACAAAACATTAGCATCAAAGTGATTTTACTTGACTTTCATGTAATTTTCAAGACAGTGCTAATGATGGAAAATCTTACCTGAAGCAAAGCAAAGCAAAACATGGTTTTCTTTGGCCTGAAAAAAAAAAGAAAGAAAGAAAAAGAAATCAAGACCCAGTGATTCATTTTGGTTATATAAGCAATCTAACAACAGGGCAGGAATGATGGGGGGAAAAAAAGAAAAGAAATGCTGTGGTCAACCTGACTGCACTAATATGAGCATAGTTAGCATTTTACTCAGCTATTTTTAGTTTTTTTAACATTAATATCCTACAAAGCTATATTCAACATGTATGTATAACCATGCATCTTGCTTTTAATTCACAAATACTATATCCTCATTTTAAGAGGTTGTTATACATTCTCTGTAACCCTTATTAACCACAGCATCATGTAGGACTTATTATGTATTATTAATAATGGTCTTGTTGGTAAATTCCAATTTTTCACATTTATAACTCTATGATTTGACAAAAATACTTTATATGCATATATATCATTTGGGGATTGGGAGAGACATTAGCAAATCTTTGAACAAGCACAATTTGTGGTTTCAAATGCATTAAAAAATCTATTTACAATTTAATTTTATTTTATTTTATATTATTTGAAACTGGGTCTCACTAAGTTGCCCAGCCTAGCCTCAAAATCAATCCTCCTACCTCAATGAGTATACCAATACATAGCATAACCAACAATCATTAGGAAAGCTGTTTCCATCAAATGCTTGTTTGCATTATGCTAGCATTACTGAAACTTTTGTTTAATAGTATCTCTTTTCTAA
>PVKS010015868.1:0-45105 GCA_004027875.1 Aplodontia rufa
ATCAGCTTAACCCAGAGATCTAAGGGTCGATTGTCTCCACTCATAGGTGGAGGTGGGGACTAGACCCTGGACAATGAGAAAGTTGGTCTAGTAACATGAGTTAAATCCAGATAAGATGTAATGCTTTACAATCTAATACCTTTTTTTAGAGTTATAAAGGGAAAGGGAAGGGAGGGATAAGGGAGGGTAATTGGGGGGGACACTCCTGGGGATAATTGCAATATCCAGAATATTTACACGTTTTATACACATTTTATATTATTTTGTTAAAATCTTGTAAGGTTGTTCAATAATAAAATTAAAAAAAAAAATAAAAAATAAAATGTGAATTGTATGGTATGTGAATTATATCCTAATTCAAAAATTAGGCTCCTTGTTAAAAATCAGGTTGTTAATATTGGGTTCTATATTTATTGATGAATTTTTTGTTGGTGCTATTATATTCACTTTACCTTATTAAATCTTGACCTCAAGACACATTAAGTCTGCTTTAAGGTTTTTTACAATAAAAGTAGGTATATAATCAAGGTCCAAGGTAAGTCAATACTCTGTGTCTGTAAAGGATGACCCTTACGGATAGTCATGTTCTAGTTCTTGGAACTCTCCTAATTATTTTGGCTAGTGCTTTCATCCTATGTTATTATTAAAAAGCTTATTTGCAGTCAAAATACATAATTATAGTATTATTTTAAAAAAATCAGTGTTTTCAAATGAGCTTGACATAAATGGTTAGTGATGAATTGTAAAAGCCTGAGGAGTGAGCAAGCACGTGTGGGTGAGCAAGCACGTGTGGACTCTGCAATTTCATTCACGTTTTTATGCTGTTTCTTCCCTTGAAGTTTTTCCCTAGTGCCTGTTTTTATCTTTTTTCATAGGTGCCACTTGTGTGTTGAAGAAGAAATTCTCAGCAAGTCAATTTTGGAATGATTGCAAAAAGTATAATGTGACTGTGTTTCAGTATATTGGAGAACTATGTCGCTACCTGTGCAAACAACCTAAGGTAAGAATGCTTATTTTCAGAGAACTTAAGTGTTTCGGAAAAAATAAGTATACGTAGAGAAAAGGTAATTTGTATTTCTTTGTGCATACTCCGCATTCTTCCAGAACACAGTTTAGCTGAATACAAAGATGCATGCGATACACCAAGATAAGATAAATATCAAATGGAGAAAATAAAAGGAAAGCAATCCAGGAAAATACTAACGAGCGTTGTGTTATAGCAGGATAGGTCACACCCATAATCCGGTCCACTGGAATTTAGACTAATAAAAATTTCTACTATGAAATTAGATGCATATTATGTTTACAGAAGTCAGCTATTCCAAGTATAAAATGTCTAAACCTTCAAATGACTAAATCTTTAAAAAAAATCTAATGATGCTGGTTATACTTGTTTTTCTACTTTTTCTCTTTTGAACACATGATTTCATTAGACTATGTTTTAGCTTAAAGATAAATTTGGCTTTGAATTGCACTTGTTTCCCCACCTAAGGTGCTATTTACACATTCTTTTGATCAATCATCACCACCTGAAAAACAGACACAGTGTTGCAAGAGCCTGAAGTTCGTCTTTACTGGTTCCTTTGCCTTTTTGTCCTCAGAAGTTATTTTCTTTTTTCTGGTCTCATTTGTCTTTCAAAATGCTTATTTATTTATTTATTTATTTAAAGAAAGAGGGACAGTGAGAGAGAGAAAGAGAGAATCAATTTAATTTAGTTTTTCATGTGGCTTTTGTTGCTCTGAGACTCCGTTGTGTCCATGGTGCTGGGGTTTGAACTTGCGTCCTTGCACATGCCACACAAGCATCATAACCGCTGAGCCACCACTCCAGCTCCATCCCAAAGCTTTTTTTTTTTTTTTTAACTTTCTGTCTTTCTACTTATTCGTGAGGCTACAAAGAAGTGTCTCCTTCTTTATCAAATTGACATTAGTGTCTTCAAGAATGGCAGTGGGGATACCTCTTCATTCCCCGTGTGGTGCAGGACAGCAGGACCTTAGCCTTTGAGATGCTTCTTTCTAGGCTGGGGGCTGTCACTTGCCACCTTTCCACCATTACACCTGCTTGCTGCAGAGTCAGTGAGCTGGGGTATTTTTTCTCATTTCCTCTGATTAAAGTATGGACACGTAATTCATCCACTAATTACACACAAAACAGTTAAGACTAGGCTGGAGGCATTTAAACAAGACTTTATTAAAGATATGGGTTATACAAGGAGATCAATGCAGAGAAGACTGTGAAATTGACTAATCTAACTAACACAATGTTTTTCATTTTGAGCTTGAAGTTTCCCATGAAGAGACCTCAGTCTATCTCTTGCCCTCCTCCTTTTGGCAGCAGAAGCCAACTTATTTCTTTTTCTTTTTAGGAATGTTTGAAATAACTGTAGCTACTACAGATCCATAACTAAGTCATGAAGTTCCAGGGAAATGTGTTGTGCTTCTGAACTTTTTTCTCTTCAAGAATAGCTTGTTTTAGATAAGGGCTATAATCTTACCTGAAGACACCAAATGGAATAATAATATCCCAAGCTTATATGTTTTGTATCCTAGGTTTCTGAAATACTCTACCTAATGACATTCTTTACCTTCTTTCTAAACCATCGCCCAGCCATACTGGTTGTCTTTTAACCTCTTAATAGCAAATCAGTTTTTGTAAAGTCATTTGTTCAGTAAAGTCTTAATGGATAGTTGAATACTTTTTTTTCTAAAATTTTAACAATTTAATGCTGTAGTTAGTATCTTTGAGCAATGTAGCTGGTATAGGGTCTCAGAAGTGAAAGTAAATAACTAAAGGGTATGGACAGTTTTTCTGATTTTTTTATGCAGTATTCCCAGTTGGCTGTTCAACATGAGTGAAGTGATTTAGAATCCCATTCACCATGTGGGACTATGCCTTTTGCAGTTTTTTTTGTTAGTACTGGATGCTATTAAAAACGTTGGGCTTTCTCTTGTGCCTCATGGATAACTGAAAGTCCTTGAAGCCCCTGAAGTCTCTGAAAAACAGAGCAGAGGGGAACAAGCAGGCCAGTCTCTGTGCCTAATTTATGAACATCATCGATGAAACCCAGTTTGTTCAGGCTTCTCAAAGGACAGTTAAGGTTTCATTGTTTTAAATTGGGGAAATTATTACATAATGTCTTATGTGCTTTTATAGACTAGAAAGAAGCACATATTATTTTTCTGTTTAGATTACAAAGCAGGATAGCTTTCTAGCTGTTTTGTTGTTTTTAAAGTCTCTTCTGACTCTTTTACCCACTTATTTTTAGGCACAGAATGCTTCATGTCTGTTTGAAGTTTCACTTCACATAATAAAGGTATTAACAGCTTACCATATTGGCTACAAATCTTTTTCTCAGGGTGCCTTCCTTTGAATTTTTAATGAAATAATACATCCTTGTACTTCTTTGAATTTCTATTGCACTAATTTTAGAAAAATATTAAAGCTGCAGAGAATTTAAGAGAACTAAGCATTGAAACATAATTTCTGGTTGTCTTTAATTAATTTCATTTCTAATTTTAATTCTCAATAAATGTTTTTGCATAAAAGGTAATGTTCATAAAAGAGTAGGAAATGGAAATAAATAGCTTTGCCTAAAAGAAAACTTGATTATTTTTTTTTTAGAGGAGAAAAGCTTTGCATTACCTAATCTGCTTTTGTTGATTTCACAGAAAACAAGTACAAGCAGTTCTTGGCATTAAAGATTAGAAAAAAGAAAGTCATTGTTATGACACATCCATTCAAGGAGATCTTTCTTTTTTTCTGTGCACTATTCTTTTCAATGAGCATCACTTGAAGGGAAAGGAGTATCTGCCCTGTGGCCAGCTCAGCAGTGGATTCTGGTAGGGCCAGGGGAACAAGTGACAGGATCCGCACTTCAGAAAATCAAAATTGAGTGGCTCACAGGATTGTTTAAACCTCACACACTTATTTAAAAGGAATCTCTAAATAAAAGAAAGCAGAGCCATGTGTTATTTAAAGATACAGCTTTACAGCTGTATACAGCTTTGTTGTTAATATCTGGATAAGTAGTAGATTCCAAAACAGATTTACATGTAGGCAAAAGCCCCAGTCTGAATCGAATGTTTATGTGGATTTGCATTAAATCTTTTTTTATTGAGAAATTTATTTGTTGAACAATCATACAAGTTTTTAATGAAATAATATCATATGTATATAGATTCTGAAGATTAGATTTACCCCCAAGAGTGTCCCCCAATTATCCACCCTTATCCCTCCCGTCCCCTTCCCAAAACATCTCTAAAAATGTATTAGGTTGTATAACATTACAACTTATCCGAATTTAACACATGATAATAGACCTCCTTTCTCAATGGCCAGGGTCTAGCTCCAACCTCCACAGATGAGTGGAGACATTCGACCTTTAGTTTTCTGGGTTATGCTGACTTCACTCAGCATGATTTCACCCTTAGCCATCCATTTACCTTCAAAGGCAGCAATATCATTGTTTCCAATTGCTGTGTAAAATTCCATGGTATATATGTACCATAGCTTTTGGATCCATGCATCCAGTGAGGCTGACTTTCCCTGGATGGCAGCATTTATCCACTGCCACTTTTTTCTTTTATTCAAAACTATAGGTACTAAAAGTCCTTCAGCATAAACATTAGATGCATTTTTAATATAGTTGTCAGTAGTAGTAGACTTACAAAAACTCAGAGGGTAGAGGGTTATCAAAATGTGCAAGGGACCCATCATTTTACTGATGGGCCTCTTGCACTTTTCAAAACTTCTCATGCAGAGATGGGGGTAAGACTAGGAAGCTCTGAGACTAGGAAGTCAGCTCACATTACTGGAGCACCAGCATAGAATTTTTGATTGAATTGGTGTGTTCTCAATATTGATGCTTCCTTTAATATTATCAGTGAGGAGAGTGGTGGGACCAAGAACATCAGTGATCTTCTGCTGGAGACTTGCTGCAGAGTTTAAGTGTTGAACTCTGCCCAGTGTGGTGCATAGTCCTCCCTATATCTAGGGATATTTCTGGGGATAAGATTATATATACCACTGACTCATTCATTCATTCCTTCAGTAATATCATAGGTTTGGTTAAACAGTAATGCACTAGACAAATCAGATGTCTTCTCTATGGAACTTACACTCTAGCAGAACAAATTGGGAAAAGAAAATGGATTCGTGAACACATGACAAAAATAATTATAGACAATGACAATTGTCAAGACACAAAACAGGATGAGATGACAGACAGTGGTGGGCAGTGGGAGTGGAGGGAGCATTGCTACTTAAATTGAGTGTCCAAGGGAGTACCTTCCAGAAATGATGACTTGTGCCCTGGACCTTACCTCACAAGTGGAATCCTGGCACAGGAAATCTGGGGGCTTAGTCACAACAAGAAACTGAAAAGGAAGAGGCCCACAGAGGATACAGCCTGAACATTTGAAGAGAAGGGAGAGTGTGGCTGGGCCACCCATGAACCAGTTCCTTCAGGGTTTGGATCTCTGTAGATCTTGGAGGAGAAAATTGATGTATTTATTTCCATCAGAGTATTTGACAAAAGATGAAGGACAAACCACTTTGAAATCTATTAGGATGGAAAGCCAACAGAACTTGCTAGATAAGGAATAGGGAGTGAAGGAATCGAGAATGAGTCTCAGGATTTTGGTTCAAACATCTAGGTAAATTTTAATTTCAGAAAAACTGTGATTTAAGGAATGAAAATAAAATGCTCTGAACTTGTTAAACTTGATATGTCAGTAAGGCTCCACGTGAAGACATGAAATGGTTGTATGTAGGAATGAGGAGTACAAAGTGTACAAAAAACAGGATGTAGTTAACATAGCAAGGGTCTATTCTATGGCACAGGCACACGTGCACACACACACGTGTGCACACACACACACACACTCACACGACCAGCACAATCTTTTTTAGTTCCAGATCATTAAGGAAAGCTCAACTATAATTAGAGAGCTGAGATTCCTAGTGGGGATAGGGTGCAGTGAGAGAGTTTGGATAAATAAATGGTTTGTATCATTGCATAGATGCATCCAACTCACAGGATGAGAGATTTTGCTGATGGCCCCCTCACTTTTCAAACCTTCTCTTTAATGAGTCCTGATACTATGGCAAAAGGAAATCCTTTTTCTGGTTTTCCATGGAAGACTAGCTTCTCTTCACATCTACGCATCCTCCTCTTAGGTGAGCTAGCACAATCACTGGGGTGAGGGCCAGCCTGCTCTTGGTGCCTTCCTCTACAAGGTGCCTTCAAATGTCCCTGGGCTTCCTCCCGCTGTTCTGGCAAGTGCTGCAAGAGAGAAAGCACCCATTCAGAACAAGCTGTCTGTCAGTGGCAACCCTTCTTGCTATCATGTATAGAAGAAGAGGAGTTTGGACTAAGCGCATAGCATAATCTCTTTCTACTTCAACAGTTGAGATTTCAGGAGTTTTGTCAAACCATGATTTGTGCCTTAAAATGATTCATTGAAGCAATGGTTGTGGTCTCTGGAACCATGGCCTGTCAAACCCAGGTTTGAGAGGCAACATGACAAGGACTTTCAGGGCCATTTGGAGTCTCTTCTTGGTCTTGTAGGTCTCTCTCTTTAAGTAATCTCTAATTCTGTTGTTCAAAGAGGCCCTACTTTCTCCCTTTACCAATCCATTTCTGCTTCAAAACAGAAAAGTCCGTTTTCTTTTTCCTTGTTTTTCTACCAGTCTGTTTGCGTTTAGTGTGACTTTGGACCGTTTTGTAATACCTAGTTGACTTGCTGCCTCTACAACTTATTGACTGGCAAAGAAAGAAGAAATCTGTTGGAATTCATAGTTCTTATTGTTAATAACTGTGTCAGTGATGCACATGTGCACATATAATTATTAGAATTTAGTAAAAAAAAATTTTTATTTAAATAGGATCAAGATGTAACGATCATAATCCCTAAAATATTTAACATAATTTTGAAGAATGAGACCATACATTTATTCATAAAACAGTTAGTTACTCTGGGCTGAAGGCAGAAATGATTTGCCTTTTTGCTTTCACTATTAACATAAGTTTCTTTTCTGTCTCTCCATCTATCAACATTCTCTTCTCAAACATTCTCAAAACTTAAGGTTGGTACAAAATTACCTGCTTTTAAGCAGAACCTCTGGAGGCTGGTTTTGTTGTTTTGTTTTTTTTGTGCTGGGGATTCAACCCAAAGGCACTTAACCACTGAGCTACAGTCCTCTTTTTAATTTTGAGACAGGGTCTTGCTAGATTACTGAGGGTCTGGCTAAGTCCCTGGGGCTGGCCTTGAACTTGCTGCTGCTCCAGTGTCTCTGGAATCACAGCTGTGCACCCTATGGAGCTTCACTTTTCTTAGGCATCTAAAAGGTTATTCAACCTGGGTGTATTAAGGATTATCAGAGTGGGGTTCAGCCCATGTTTTGGAAAAAAGAGACTTTGTGTCTAGTATAGTAGCTTCCATTCAGCACCTACCTCCTTGCATAGCAGCTCTGCAGACACTGGTGGGTGTAAAAAGCTCCCAGAGCCTTTTGAAGAAATCAGGCCTTGGTTAGGTTCATGTGACTCATTTGTGGGTATCGTTACATCAAGCTGAGGCATGGTGCTGAAAGCCAGAGGGAAATCCAAGACCTTGGGCTCTCTGTATTCAATACTCTGACCCAGTCAGCAGATTCTTTTTTACACTTTAAAAGGAATTTTAAAAGACTGAAGATAAAATGAATATTTTGTATTTTGTTTTTCTTGGTAACTGGCTTACTCTATGTAGATGTGCAAATACGTACTCAACAGTAACACTGTGAAGGATTCCACTTGCCTTTTCAGATTCATTAAGGACAAAAGTGTGCATGTTTTGATGACTTCCTATTATTACAGAAACAAGGAGGACAGGGTTAGTAAAATAGAGCACAGGCTTTTGAAGCATTTTAAAGCTGGTTTCCTTCCTCCTTCCTCCTATCCTGTCTTCCACACATACACTATGAACCCTTTTTGTGTGTCAAGTCTTATTGCAGGCACTGTGCTGGGCACTGTCGTAGGCACTGGGGTTTAGCAAAGGACAGAGCAGGCATCATCATTACCCTCCAAGAAATTACATTTTATCTGGTTCAAATACACTCTGTATGGTATGTGCCCTTGGACCCAAACTTCATTGTCCCAAATGAAAATCACACTTATTTTATACAGTGAGCATGATGATTGAGATGATTGAAATGAACTAATACAATAACCTGGATATGGGGGCTCAAACGCGTCCACTTCCTTCGCTTCTCCTAATATGCTGCACACATGGATTTTGTCCCTGCGTTTGCTTTCTGTATTTGCCTCCTTTCCTTTTTTACCTACATATACATAATACATATATATAATGTGTATAATTTGCATGTGTCTTTTCTGTGTGTCTCAGTACCTTTGCCTCTGTGCACAACACTGTCTCCTTATTTGTGTGTTCCTGTGCATTTGTTCCTGTTTTTGTGTATGTTTCTGGGTCTGGTTTGTCTCTCTTTATATTGATTTTTCTCTGTGTCTCTGTCTCTGTGTCTCAGTCTGTGTGTGTGTGTGTGTGTGTGTGTGTGTGTGTGTGTGTGTGAATGTATGTGAGTTTGTGTGTGTGAGTGAGAGGCAGGGAGAATCTCTGTGTATGCATCTCGGTACCTCTGTGTGGCTGTCTGCATGTGAAGGTATCTTCTTTTGCATCCCTATATGAGTGGCTGTGTCTGGTTTCTCTCGCAGTGTGTGGGTTTATCTCTGTGTATGTACTCTGGGTCTGTTTCTGTGTATCTTCTTTTTCACCCTCTGTCCCTTTCTCTGCTTTGTTCTTTTTCTCTTACCCTCATTCCTTGTTCCCTTCCCCTCCATCTCCCTGTCTCTTTCTTTTTTTCTTTCTCCCCTCTCTACTTTTCTTCTTTTTCCTGGCTTTCTCTCAATCTGCCTCTCTCTCATTTTTTTCTTTCACTGTGTGACTCTCTTGCTTTCTTTCTTGTGAGTCTCTCTCATTTTCGTTCACTTTTACTCTCTTTCCTGCTGACTGCATCTCTGATGCTCACTCTCACCCATGTCTTTCACCTATGTCTGTATGAGTTATTCATTTAATCGTACTCATTGTAATTAGCCATGCTCTTTTCATTCCATTCTCAAATAGTTTAGATATTTAACAATATTTAGTAGCAACCTCATATCTTAGGAAGGATAAGAAGGAATGGAGATTTATTTTAAAGAAACCTTGGGGGAAGTGACTTATGAACATAGAAGAGGATTTTTAAAATTATAGATTAGATGGATATTACCAAGGTTTGTTGCATTTTAGGTAACATACAATTAGTTTCACAGAATCTCAAAAGGGACACACATAAAACCAATATAATTAGCAACATTAGACCCTTCCCTCAATATCTAGGTATTCCAGGATCATTTTTTTTTTCTTGTACTGGGAATTGAACCCAGAGGTGCTTAAGCACTGAACCACTTCCCCAATCCATTTTCTTTTTTAGTGAGCCAGAGTATTGTTAAGTTGCGGAGGCTGGCTTTGAACTTATACTCCTCCTGCCTCAACCTACTGAGCTACTGGGATTACAAGCATATGCCACTGCACCTGGCCAAACTAGTTTCTTAACACTCCTTTCTCCTTTCTCTTTTCCTCTCTGCACATATGTATGTGTGAGAGCATGTATGTGTATACATACAGGCCCCAAATAAAGATATCTTATGGGCTTGCTATGGGGCTTGCTATAACTTCTATATTATAAATAAAGGAATCATATTATCTTCATTTATGTACATTTCCATGTTCATCCCTTGACTCAAGGAAACAAAAATTGGAATGTCACTGGCAACATTTGAAGATATTCTCAATAATAAACAAAATAATTTAATCACTTGTGCAAATTAAATCACTGTGTTTAAGACTTTCAGAAGTGCTTGTGTTTGGAGTCTCAGTGACCTTTAAAGAAAGATTTTAGAGAAGTGGTTAAAAATACTTTGTGTTTGTGTGCCTAATGAGACAATATACCGATACTTGTGAACATTAATTAAAAATGAACTTTAATTAATTGATGACCTTCTCCTTGCAAGTCTTTAGATAAATGCACTCAAAAAGATTAAAAATAAATTAAAAGTTTCATGAAAACTAAATTGACTGTAAATGAGATGAATCCTCATGTGAAATCTAAGAAGTTAATTTTTGTCATACAGTTAATTCTAGACGGATAAGATAGTTAAATATAAGAAGAGAAGGAGAAAGTCATTTATGGATTATTATTATGATGATTATTTTTGCTCATGGGATGGGAAAGAAAATATATTTTTAATCACGAGTTAAGTAGAAATAGTCACAGCAGATTATGATATACTTAATTATAAAAATGAACACAATGCAATACTAAAAATAAAATTAATTTAGAACAAAATATTTGTAATTATTAAACAAAATAGTCTTTTAATTTTAATATATTATTAAAAACAAGCATTCCAGTTGCTTAAAAATAAAATCAATTAAATAAAAGATGTACTATATTTTTTATTAAATTTGACAACCTTTTAAGTTAAATGAAAATCCTTAGTCTTAGTTCATTGAAGAGGTAGCCACCTCACCCTCCTCAGTAATATACAAACAGGAATTTTGTTTTTTAGACAATAATTGGGTAACTAAGTCATAAAAATATTTACAACTGTTGACTTCTTCCAGGAATCTATCCTAAAGAGAAATAAAGATTCATAGACAATATATTAACTTAGTATTATTTATAGGGTTGAACATTTAAAAACCATATCACAA
Organism: Aplodontia rufa; assembly: GCA_004027875.1. Taxonomy (NCBI): domain Eukaryota; kingdom Metazoa; phylum Chordata; class Mammalia; order Rodentia; family Aplodontiidae; genus Aplodontia; species Aplodontia rufa. The sequence continues at coordinate 10,750 of PVKS010015868.1, forward strand.
TCCAAAAATAGGTAAGGAAATAAATTATGGTATGATTATATGGTCATCATTAAACCATGGAAAAATCATGGTTTTGAAGAATAATAGCTAATAGTTTAAGAATATTTAGAACATATTAATAAAGCAGAATATCCATCTGTATTACTATATGATTTTAACTTTTAATGTCCACACATACATGGATATGTAAAATATTAACGATATTGTTATGGTAATATGGTATTTTGATTTTCTTTATTATATATTTTCTCTGATTTATGTGTATCTTAACATCAAAAGAAATATACACTTTCTTTACTCCACAACACTATGTGCTGTGTCGGCTGACCTTTCTTCACACTACTCAGAGCGTGATCTTATAAGTCTTGATCTTTCTTTGAAAGAAGAGGAAAATAGAGAAAAGATATTTTGAGAGAGAAATGAGTTGATAGTTCTGAACAAAAGCCTTGATTCTATTTTTGATTCATTTGATTTTCTAGATTAATGGCATAGTTTAGGACAATTACTTGTTCTGATATAGTAAGTTGGTATAGCTATGGCCCATACAACTTAAAGTCAATGGAATTTGGTTTATAAACTACTTTCATATTGGTTTGTAGAACATCCCAACACCTTTTATAAATAATACTTGCTAAAACTCATCTCTGACCTGAAACACTTCCAAGAGTCATGCCACATAAAAGATTGCTCTCTGTTCAATTGAAATAAATCACAAGATTTGCAACACTATGGTTTTACATGGGAAAACGGCAGTGGAAAAACCCCGAGCTAGGTCCATCCCAGGTAAGCAATGTCTGACTTGCAGGTGGGGTCCAGGACATGCAAACAGATCTAAGTTGTATTTGGTAGTAGAAAACAAACATCTGTCTGGGGAGGAATTGCTCTCACCTAGTAAATTAGTTTTTCTGTCTTCAGGATAGTTTCTTTAAGCCCCTTTGACATGAGCTTAAACATTTCAGCAGGTGAAAGTATTATTTCAGATGATTCCACACTCTCAGTTCTTATTTTCCACTTGAATGTATTTCTATCAAAGTAGTACACTTATGTAGTAAAAATCAAAACATACAACAGTACTGTCGGATTAAGAAATATTCTATACTATCAACACTTGATTTTTTTTTAGGAGAGAGGTACAGAGAGAATCAGTTTTTATTTAGTTTTTTATGTGGCTTTCATTGCTCTCACACTTTATTGTGTATGTGGTGTTGGGGTTGGAACCCGTGTCTTCATGAATGCCGGGTGAGCACTGTAACTGCTGAGCCACTGCTCCAGATGCTCAACACTTGATTTCTAGCAGTAAGCACCTTTAATTTTGGGGGGATAGGTTTTGTTATTTTTATCCCCATAATTCTCAATAAAATGTATGCTACTATTTCTTGACTTGTCAGGTTTTTTTTTTTTAAAGATAGAAGGACAGTGAGAGAGAGACAGAGACAGAGAGAGACAGAGACAGAGAGAATCAATTTTTATTGAGTTTTTCACATGGCCTTCACTGCTCTGACACTTAGTTGTGTACATGGGTGCTGGGGTTTGAACCCGTGTACTTACGTATGCCTGGCAAGTGCCGTAACCACCGAGCCACCACTCCAGCCCCACTTGTCAGGTTTTTTAAACACTTATTTTAATGGATGCCTAGAAACAAAAAAATTCTACATATTAGTAGGGTGCTATTTAATATTTAAGTACAGTTTTACATTTCATAATAGTTAAATTAGATTAAAAAGATTTATCTCCTCCAACTTTTGTTATTTCTAGGGCTGAGGGTGTAGCTCAGTGGTAGTGTATTTGCTTAGCATATGTAAGACCCCAAGTTCAATCCCTAGCACAGTAAAAAACACACAAAAACTATTTTATTTATTGTGAAAATTTACAAAATCCTTTCTTCCAGTTTTTTGAAATGTACAGCATATTATTGCTACTTATAGTTTCCCTACTATGTGATAGCACACTGATTTTTCAGTTTTAACTATTTTCTACCTGACTTCCTACTCATATATATACTTTTTTTTCCTCTCTGTGGTGCCAGTACTATTATGATAGTTTTTAAATATATTGATAACCACTTCAAAATTATTAGAAAGAAGTAAACATAGAAATTTTATTTATAGCTAAGGTAACTTTTAATATAATTACAACTTGTTTTTCAACTTATTCCTTTGTAAATATTATTGCTATGTTTTTATTTTTTCATTTAGATTTTGTCATGCCTGTCACTATCACTAAATCATCTCAAACGCTCCATTAGCGTTGAAATTTCTCAATGTAATTTCACAACACTAAGTATATATAGTGAGTTTTATTTTACTTTTTTTCTGAACACATCCCTCCAGAGTTATTTTCAGTCATTGCCATCCCAAGTTTGAGTAATATTCTGATTTCTACCACTGTGAATTAGTTGACTGCATTTTGAAAACTGGATCTAAATGGAATCATTCGTAGGTTTTTGGTTGGGCTTTCTTCTTTCACTCAACACTGTGAGCTTCATCTTCGTTTTTGTGCACAGCAATAGCTCATTCTCTGTCATTGCTTGAGTTGCAGGAGGCAGAAAAATGGCCTCACTGAAGACATGCATGTTTAATTCCTGGAATCTATGAATATGTGGGCAGTATGGACATATGACTTTGCAGATGTAATTACAGTTATGGATTTTAAAATAGGGAGATTATCCTGGTGCATACAATATAAGCTCATGAGCTTTTAAAACAGAGAACTTTCTCTGATGGAAATCAATGGATGCTAAGTAGAGAAAGTTATAAATTTTTGAAGAATGATTTTCTGATTTTGATATGTAGAGGACCATGTACAAGGACTGCAGTGAGGTCCCTAGGATCTCAAGGAAGCCCCCAACCAACAGCTAGCAAAAAGAGAGTCCTACAACCTAAGGAAACAAGACCACAAGGAACCTGAATGAGCTCAGAAATATAGACTTCACAGAAGTCTATATATTACTCCTGATAAGAGCACAGCCAGTCCACACCTTCCTTTCAGATTTGTGAGTCCTGGATTACATAAACCAGTTAAGCCATTGTGGACTTCTAACCTATAGGAATTGTGAGATAATAAGTTTTCACAATTTTAAGATGCTAAATTTGAGGTAATTTGTATGGCAGCAATATAAAACTAATGCAGGAATACTCTATTACTATAAAACAACATTTAAAAAATTTATTTTACTATTGATGGATTTTGGATTGTTTCCATTTGAGACTTAATATGATTAATGATATACATTCTTATATGTCTTGGCAAATAGATGTATATATTTCTCATGATCTATAATCAAAAGTAGAGTTGGTAGATTATAGTATATGCATATATTCAGTGTTAGTAGGTATTGCCAAACATTTCATCAAAGTGATGGTACTAATAATATACAATCTCACCCTCTATGAGAGTTCCAATCACTCCACATCCTTGCCAACACTTGGTGGAAAATTTATAGTGTTAAAGAAGAAATGACTGTTTTTGTGAATGTTTATTGCCTTCTCATGACATTTTGATTTATATTTCTCTGATAATTAATAATTATTTTCATATCCTTATTGGATGCTTGACTATTTTCTTTTAGGAGTACATGCTCAACACTTTATCAAACAGCAGCAGTAGCATGATGCTTGATTGACTCATCACAATTCCATGAGATTGATTGGTAGAGAAATAGTGAGTCCAAATGAATTTATACAATTAATTACTTATAGCTCAGAAGGTGTCTTAAGCTTCTTTACACATCTTATGCCAACCACTGTCTCCCAACACTGAAGTCTGATGGGGATAATGCAGAGGTGGGTCAAGGTGTATGCTGTGTTTGGGTATAGGTCTATGGGGCAGCTGAGAAATATGATCATTAGGAAGTTTCCAGTTACTTAAGAGACTTCTGGCGAATCCTGCCCTTCTTTCACTTTCTTCTCCCAGAAGAGGAGGGAGACTTTACTATCACAGAATGTAAATAAAGTTACATGGTGACCCAAAAGCTATCTATCACTTCCAAGGCTGTTTACTATATAAACATTCTTGGAAAAATAGTTGTGTGTATGTGTGTGTGTGAATTTACACACAGCAATAATTATAAATTATATTAATAATAATATAATTACATATGTATTCATATATACATTTATTATATAAATATGCATACATATATTAGGTTGGTTACATGTGTAATATGTGATTTTTAATAGCATATATGCTGGTTGGCTATTTGCTGTATAAAGGTCCTTGAAAAGATAGTCTGTAAACATCAGGGTATATATCAGAACATAAACACTCACACACATACATTTATATGTGTCATGGAGAATTGTACACCAGTAGAAATTTTTTTATTTTTCTGTGTGGTATTTGCTCTTTTTAAAATTCTCTGTGTAAGAAAGAGAGAGGAGAAAGGGAGGGAGGGAGCAGGCAAATCACATGGTTTCAAATTTTTCTTTTTTAACAATAAATTTTCCTCAAAGCATTGCTTTTGCTACTTATCTTAATTTTTATTGTCTTCTTTTTCTAGCTTCCACAGGATGTGGTCATGCACTCCTGTAATATCAGTGATGTGGGAGTGGGAGGCTGAGTTAGGAGGACAGAAAATTCCAGGCCAGCCTCAGCAACTTAGCAAAACCCTCAGCAATTTAGTGAGATTCTATCTCCTAAAAAATAAAAAGGATTGGGGATGTAGCTAAGTGGCTAAGAGCCCCTGGGTTCAATCCTTAGTGCAAAAATACAAAACAAAACAAAACCCCCAAACTAATGTTTATGGCAACATGGCATTTTTTTTGTTCTTTTAGACATAGGTTGTTTAAAATAGTGTAGATTATTATCAAACATTTGGAGATTTTATAGTTGTCTTTTGTAATTAATTTTTACTTGATTTTATTGTCAGAGAACATATGCTGAATAAAGATGAGTGCTTTGAATTTGTTTGACTTGCTATAGGACCATACAGATGATAGATCTATTTTTCTAAATGTTTTATGGACACTTGAAAAGAATGTGCATTTTTCAGTGATTTGTCATACTGTCTGTGCATATAAATTTAGATGAAGCTGATAAATTTTCTTCAAATTTCTGTGTTATTTGATTCTTTTCCTGCCTGGTCAATCAGTACCTAAAGAGATAAGTTAAAAACAGATTAATCTATTAAATTTATTACTGTTAGTTTTGCTTTATATATTTTGACTATGTTATTAGATAAATAAAAATTTAGGATTGCTATCCTTCTGATGAATTGGTCCTTTTATCATTATTAAGTGTTCCTTTTTATCTGCAGAAATGTGTCTTTATTTATAGTTGACCATGTATAGTATAGTCCTAGTAGCTTACTCTTGGGTACTGAAGGTAGGGCATATCTGGAATATCTTTTTTCATCCATTTATTCTTAATTTTTCTGTCATCTAGTATTTAAGATGTGTTTCTTATAAGTGGCAAATAGTTAAGGTTTATATTTTTATGTATTTGGTACATTTTTTTCTATGCAGGATTTACTTCATTTATGTTTATTCTATTTACTGATATATGTGGGCTTAAATCTTCTATCAGTTTTTATACTTGTTTCATCCATTATTTTTCTCCTTTCACGCTTTTCTTATCTCCTTTTGAAATTATATATATATATATATATATATATATATATATGTTTTGTTTTGTTTTGTTTTAAAGAGAGAGAGTGAGAGGGGACAGAGAAAGAAAGAGAATCAATTTTAGAATTTTAATTAGCTTGTTTTTTCATCTGGTTTTTGTTGCTCCAACACTTATCTGTGTATGTGGTCCTTGGGTTCAAAGCTGGGTCCTCACACATGCCAGGCGAGTGTGATAACACTGAGCCAGTGCTCCAGCCCCTGAAATTATGTTTTTATTATTAAATTTTTTCAACTAACCATTTAGAAATACATTATTTCTTTTATTTTCTATTTCTTTATTTTTCCTTGAGTACTTTTATTACTTTAAAAAGCCATGACATTCACTTTTATTACATTTTATCTTAAAATAGCATTTTTCTACTTATGTAGCAATTAAAGGATTTTGTAACAATTTAACTTGATTTCCCAACCTCTAAATCTTTTATGTTTTTTGTGTCATCTACTCTATTTTCAGATATTTAAAATTCTAGGAGCAATCTTAACATTAAAGACTTAATATTCATGTACATGCATCAATATATTTGCATTTTCTGGCCCTCCACATACCTTCCCTCTTGCTTCAATCATTTATTTTTATTTTTAATTTTATTGAGAAGTTGTGTTGTACAATCATTAATGCATATGTAGTAACAATATGATATACCCTGATCCAGATCCAAAATCACTCTAAGAGAACCCACACCCTAGACTCTTCAATCTTCTATATTCCCCCCATAACATATCTAAATGTCCATATATGATTGTGCATTTTCCTGAAATAAATGACCACCCAAGTATTATTTGGCTTCTTGGGTGAGTAAGAGTAAGGTACATAGTTAATTCTCCTCTAAGATCCCTCCCTATCCTCCCTCCCTCACCCCATCCTCCCACCTCTGCTTCCAAACCCCACATCTTATGTTCTCCTAGATTATGTATTGCTTCAACTTTGGTGAGTCAACTACATGAGCTTCAACTTTCACACAAGACTGGGTTTTGCTCTAGCCTCCACAAATGAGGGAAAATATTTGACCCTTGAGTCTCTGGGTTTGGTTAATTTTGCTCAGCATAATTTCTTCCATTGCCATCCATTTACCTTCGAAGGCCTTAATATCATTGTTTCAAATAGATGAGTAGAACTCCATAGTGTGTGTGTGTGTGCATCACAGCTTTTGGATCCATTCATCCCATGAAGTGCAACTGAGTTGATTTCATAATTTAGCTCTTGTAAATTGAGCTATGAACATTGATTTTACTGTGTCACTCTAATGCTTTGATTCTAGCTCTTCTGGGAAAATAGGCAGAAGAGGGATAGCTGGGTACTACAGTGGATCCAACCCTGATTTTTTGAAGAGTCTCCATACTGCTTTCCAGAGCAACTGTACCAGTCTGCAGGTCCACCAATAGTGTGCTAGTATTCCTATCTCCCTGCAGTTACTCCAGCATCTGTTGCTGTATATATTCTTCAACTTTGCCAATCTGACTGGAGTGAGGTGAAGTCTTAATGTAGTTTTGATTTGCATTTCTCTGATTACTAGTGATTTAGAATACTTTCTCATGTATTCATTGACTTGCTCAATTTCCTCTGTTGAGAAATTTCTGTTTAGCTCTCTGGCACATTTACTAATTGGATTGTGTTTTTGATATTCAGTTTTTTGGGTTCATTTTAAATTTTGGTTATTAGTCCCCTGTCAGAGGAATCACAGGGCATAATTCTCTCTCATTCTGCAGATTCTCTCTGAATAATTTGAACAATTCCTTGCTGAGCAAAAACTTTTCAGCTTAATAGCATCCCACTCATTGATTCATGACTTTAATTCTTTCACTTTGGGAGTTTTGTTGAGAAAGTGGTTGCCTATTCCTAAATTATAGAGTGCTACTCCTAAGTTTTCTTCTATCAATTTTATGGTAGATGGTTTAATTTCTTGTTCCTTGGTCCATTTTGATTTGATTTTTGTGCAAGGTGAGTGATAAGACTCTAATTTCAACTTTTTGCAAGTAGCTGTCTAGATTGTCCAGCACACTTACTATGTTTATATCTTCCTGATGTATTATTCCTTTTACTAGGATGTAGTGGTCTTCTTTATCTCTTCTGATTAAATTTTGGTTGAAATCTACTTTGTCGGATATAAGTATTGCAACACCAGCTTGCTTTTTGGGCTGTAGGCCTGGTACATTTTTTTTCCCATCCTTTCACCCTCAATCTGTGGGTGTCTTTGTCTGTATGGTGGGTGCCCTGTAAGCAGCATATTACTGGATTTCATTTTCTGATCTAATCTGCTAATGTGTGTCTTTTGATTGGTGCATTGAGACCATTCACATTCAGTGTTAAGATGGTTATGTGATTGTGGTTCATAGTCATCATGTTTTATTAGTAAATTCTGTGTTGTCTTTGTTGTCTTTTGAAATGTGTATTTTTATTGAATTTCCTATGTTTGTGGTTTTTGAGGATTGTTTGATTGTTCTTTTATCTGGAGTTTATCTTTGAGGATTCTTTGTAATGCTGGTTTTCTGTTCATGAATGCTGCAACTATGATCTTATTGTGAAATGTTCTTATTTCCCCTTTGAAATTGAAGCTGAGTTTTGCTGAGTATAGTATTCTCAGCTGCAGGATGTGGTCAGTCAGACATTGAAAGATCTTCTTACAGGATTTTCTTGCTTTTAGAGTCTGAGCTGAGAGGTCAGATATGATCCTTATTGATTTGCTTCTGAATGTAATTTGGTGTTTGTCTCTTATAGGTTTTAATATTCTTTCCTTGATTTCCCTGTTATACATTTTAAATATGATGTGTCTTGATGAGCTTCTCATTTTATTAGACCTATTGGGTATCCTATGTGCTTCTTAGATGAGCATATCTGACTCTATTCTAAAATGGAAAATTTTTAACTTTTTCATTTACAGTATTCTTTATGCAATTTCTTTGCATTTTGATTTCTTCTTGTATTCTTATTACTCTTAGATTGTTTCTTATGATTTCATCCCAGACTTTTTGAAAATTCTGCTCCTGCTCTGAGAGTTTTTTTCTATTTGTCATCCACATGCTCAAGCTTACTAGCCTATCATCATTGTCAGAAGTTCTTTAAGAGATGAGGTTCTGTTTTCTAAAAAAGTTAGTCTATTATTAAATTCTTCCATTATATCTCTAATGTGATTGATGGCAGATTTTAGCTCCTTTACTTCCTTTTTCATTACACCTATTTCTTTGATAAGAATAGTTTTTCATCTCTTGAGTTTACTTATTTAGCTCCTTCATTAAATCTTTTAGTTAATTTTCCCTTTTAGTAATCAAATCATTAGTAATTTTTTCTAGGTTTTCATCCCATTCCCTACTGGCATGCTTCTTGGTTGGGGAGTTGTAGGTTTGAGGCAAACCTTCTCTAGTTTGATTCTTCATTTTTGAAGAGCTTCTTCTGGATCTTTGGATTGAGGTTCCCTGTGGGGAAGCAAGGCAGGCCTCCAGGTACTTCATCCTTGTAGGTCAATGGGTCAGGTCAGACACCACCGGTCTGATAACCACCTTCTTCCAGAAAGCTCCTTCTCCCTGGAGCCTTGTTTTTCTGCACCTTTTGGATCCAGGATGCAGATCAAGAATCTCACAAGGGTGCAGAGCAGCCCACTGGATTGTTGGAGCTCAGCGGTGGGGGTGCATTAATGGGTCCTGAGGTCTCAGAGGTACAGGGCAGGCCAAAATAGGCCTGCCTGCATCCCACGCTGGAACCTGGGTTCCTTTATATGATGGGGATGGGCCCAACAAAACTTGGCCTGGCAGGTATGCACTGTGGCTGGACAGCTCTGGGTGGAGGTTCTTGAAGGTGTCCTGGATGCCTGCTGACCCAGGTACCAGACAGAGTCTTGGGCCCATGTAGCAGCTGAGTAGGGTGGGGTGACTCTGAGTGGAACTGCTCAGGAGTGTCCTGGGTGCCTGTGGCCCAGTGAACTCCCTTGCCACTTTTTAACAGCATGTTTCTTGCCCCTAAATGATGTTAATTATTTTGTTAATTATTTTTCTTTTGTGCTGAAAAACTTATGTTAGCATTCCATCCAGTACTCTTCTAGTAAACACATAATTTTTGTTTGTTTGTTGATGGTACTAATGAGCTGCATCTGCAACCTAATTTTTAGAGCCTGAGATATGCTAGGCAAGCAGTCTATTGCTAAGCTACATCCCCAGCCTAATTTTTAGTTTTATTTATATGAAAGCATGTATTTTGTCTTTAATTTTAAATAATATTTTCACTGACTATAAAAGGCTAGCTTGACAATTATTTTCCCTTATTATCTTAGAGCTTTTACCCTATTTTCTTCTAGGTTTTGTAGTAATTGCTGAAAGGTCAACCTACATAATCATGCTGCCCCCTTTGAAACTGATACATCTCTGATGCTTTTAAATTCCTTCCCCCTTTCTCTTCCTCTCATTTTTGCATTTTTTTTCTTTCTAGAAATTTACCAGAAAATGTCCAAGTGTGTTTTCTGATATTTATTCCATCTAAGGTTTTAGGTCTTGAATCTGTAGCTCTATGTTTTATCATCATTGGAAAATTCTGTTAAAATAGCTTTAGATATTATTCCTTCTCTTTCTTACTGTTTTGTAAGATTCTATTTATATGGATTTTTAAATTTTATTGTTATCCATATATCTTCTAATTTCTTATATGTATTTTTCATAATTCTAAAAAAATCTATGATTTGATCATATTTCAGAATGACGTACTAAAAATCTGATTGCCGGTGGCTAGAATTTGTTGACAGAAGAGTTAGATTGATTCTAGAATGATTAAGGGGACATCCAGCCATTTCTCTGAGGTACTTCCAAAACATCAATACATTTTCTCTTGGATTGATCAGTTTCTGATAAAAAACTCATCATTTTCTGCTCTGGTTTGTAATTCTGTGTACAAGAGTTCAGAGCAGTAGAAGAGTTTAGAATCTCATTCTTTAATGTGCAGACTTTTCATTCAACTCTTCTGTTTTCAGTTTGTTCTTAAGCAGGAGCTGATGTATGTCTGGCTGATCTTCTCTAGAGATTAATTCTGCAGTAGCTGGTCAATGTGTAGCAAGGGCAGACTCAGCTGCAATCTCTCATGGTATACTTCCTTCTGGAACAAATTCCAGGCTGTTCGTCTTCCTCGTTCTTTTTGCAGCTTGCTGGATATTTTTCAGGATCACTTGTTGATTACTCACCTTTAGGCTCAGATTTCAATCATGCATTCTCCTTAGTCACGTGCCTTTTATCTATTCACTTTTTAGTCTCTGTGTGCTTGTTTGTGCTTGAGGATTGATCCATAGATTAAAATATTTCCTTTAAAGTCATTTTAGTGGTGGTTAGAGAAGAAATTGAGACAAATAATATGATTAATCAATCATAGTAAATTGTAAATACCAGTCAGGTGTGGTATCACACGCCTGTAATTCCAGTGACTCAGGAGGCTGAGGCAAGAGGACTGCAAGTTCAAGGCCAGCTTTAGCAATTTAGTGAGGCCCTAAGCTCAGTGAGAACTTGTCTCAAAATAAAAAATAAAAAGGGCTGTGGATGTGGCTCAGTGGTTAAGCAGCACTGGATTTAATCCTCAGTAGCACAAAAAAAAATTAAACTGTAAATATCAGGGACATTAATTTCTCTATTTTATTATTATGTCTGATTTACCATTACTTTTGATTATTTCATATTACTTTTGGTGATAATGGAGGTGGCTCTGAGCAAATAGTGGATTTATTATGTAATAGTAATAATGTAATATATGTAATATATTCTTACTCTAATTTTGAATTAACATGTTTACATGATTAACATGTATAATTCATGTTAATCAAAATAGTGTTTATTGACTATAGGACAAAATATAATCTTATTTTTTCCTTTAATTCTAAATTAGGAACTAGATTTAAAATTGTGAGAATATTGCCCATTCAAAATTCATAGTTACATGTAGTTGTCATAATATTTGCAAGCCAAATATTACATTGATTCTATGGCCTCCATTCATTTTTTACTCTATGCTAGGCTACAGTATATAAGTAAGAAAGGTATTATTATTATTATTATTTTATTTTAATAGATAAATTAACTGAGAATCAGTAGGTATCAATGTCTTGTTCAAAACATGTAGCTACAAATGTAGAACTTGAGAATAAACTCAAGTATATTTCATGTGTTTTATAATATTGTAAAAGTAATGCTTTTCGGGGCTGGAGCGGTGGCTCGGCGGTTACGGTGCTTGCCCAGCATGTGCGAGTACGTGAGTTCAACCCCAGCACCATGTACACAACAATGTCTCCGAGCAGCAAAGGTCACATGAAAACTAAATAAAAATTGTTTCTCTCTCTCTCTCTCACTGTCCCTCTCTCTTTAAAAAAAAAAAAAAAGTAATGCTTTTCCTGAAATATGCTTTCTTTCTTACCTGATATCAAGCAAAATAAAGAGAAAGCTTTAGGAACCTAGACTTTAGAAAAAGCTTTTCCCAACTATGGGGGAATACAAGCTATATTATTCTTTGCCAATGTTATTTCTTTTAGCTACTGGACACAGTTCTATAGGAGACTACATGATTTTTTTTCCCATTTTCTTCTATTTTTACACAAATGTGGCTTACTTCTGGGGTATTTGCTATTTACATAATAATAACAAAAATAAAAATTTGGGACCTGGAATTAATTACAAGTAAAACCTCTTCTAACAGAGAGAAGGAGAAAAGGACCATCAAGTGCGTCTAGCAGTTGGAAATGGTATACGGAGTGATGTATGGAGAGAATTTTTAGACAGGTTTGGAAATATTAAGATGTGTGAACTTTATGGAGCTACTGAAGGGAATATTTGTTTTATGAACCACACTGGGAAAATTGGATCTGTTGGAAGAACAAACTTCTTTTACAAAGTAAGTACAGCAATTTTTTTTTTTATAAAAGATACGTTGAGGTCTATTGACTCTTTTCTGTATTCTGTACTCTGTGCTTGGAAATTATGGTAAATATCACCTTTTTTTTGTACTGGGTATTGAACCCAAGGGTACTTAACCACTGAGTCACATCCCCAGTCAATTTAATTTTTTTATTTTGAGACAGGGTGACAGGGTCTCACAAAGTTGCTAAGGCTGGTTTTGAACTTGCAATCTTCCTTCTACAGCCACTAGGATTACAGGTGCATGGTACCATGCCTGGCTTTATCACTTCTTTTAAGTTGAGAACTTATGTAAATAAATAGTGGCTGTAGGTGAACTATGATGTTACAGGTTATAGAAATCTCTATCACAGCCCCTATTTCCCCTCTATGATGTGGGGATAATGATAACAAATTTGTTCACTTTTTTTTTCCTTAAAGAAAGATGGACAGTGAGAGAGAGGGAGAGAAAGACAGAAGCAATTTTTATTTAGTTTTTCATGTGACTTTTGTTGCTCCGACATTTTGTTGTATACGTGCTGCTGGGGTTCAAACCCACGTACTAACACATGCCAAGCAAGCACCATAACTGTTCACTTTTTAAGTTTAATGATATAATGTAAGTAATGAGCATAGAACCAGATATATACTAAATTTACTCTTTCCATTTTACATTAGTATTTTTTCTATCAGCCTACTTATCTTTCATTGCTTATCCTACTTAAAAATTATGCGTAGGCTTCTGATATATGGTTCATTAAAAATTATATCAAGATACCGCTAAAATCTTAAAAGTAATCAAAGAAATCACCTTTCTAGGAGTGTTGATTGATCAATACCAATAATGGAACATGAGAAGGGGCATATCCTCAACTGTTCTGGAGAAAATAATTGTCAAACTAAACTAAAATCTGTACTCAGCAATAATAGTTTTTAAGAATGAAGGTGAAAATAAAGAAAATAGTTTCAAATTTATAAAACCAAAATTGATATAACCTCACAGGGAAAAAAACAAATCTTCAATAATGTAGAATATTTGAAAAATACAATAAACAAACTACTGGAACTAAGCAACATATAAGGGACCAGGCATCCAACAACTATAAGATGTCCCTTTTTTCGAGTACTTAACAAAACTTTAATAAAAATTACAGGGTAACTTAGGGAATTCCAATTAATCCTAACAATTTACTCTGGCAACAATTTAAGCTAGAAATAAACTTTTTAAGGGACAACTAGACAATCTAAATATTTGGAAATAAAACGGTTCTAAATTGCCTTGGATCAAAGAAAATATCATCATGGAACTTAGAATATATTATGAGTAAAATTATAATGAAAGTGTCCATTTAAAAACCCACACAGTCAGATAAGAACTGCTGAAAATTAGTTGTATGGAGCTAAATATCCATATCTATGTTAATAAAAATCAACTCAAATAAACTGAAAGAATATAAAAGGAAGGAAATAAAAAATAACAGAAATTTATGAACAAACAATAAAGAATGTAAAATATTATAAATATAAGTTTTTTAAATAAAAAAATACATTTTGACTGATGGATAGAGAGAAAGCAAAAGTAGTCAACATTAGGAATGGAAAGGGAAACGTCACTAAACCTGCTTTATACACTAAGACAGTCAAAAGAGGGTCTATTGAATGAGTTCATTTCCGTACATGTGAAATTATTAGATGAATTGGGCAAATTTCTAGAAAAATACAATTTATTAGTACTAACTCAAGAATTATCTCACTAGAAAAAACAATGAATTTATACCCCCAAACTTTCCCTTAGTCCCAGAGAGCTTTCCTAGTAAGGTTAAAATATTTGAAGAAGAAATGATTAAAATTTTGTAAACTCTTCCAAAGAATGGAAACGGAGAAAAAACTTGCAGCTCACTTTGTGACTCTCATGCTGACATGAACAGAAGTTGACGGGCTGGGGCGTAAGTATCCAAGCATGAAGGAAGCCTTTGTTAGCCAATAATTTCTCTCTGCTGCGGTTCTTCTTCTGGTGAGAAGCAAGCACTTGAAACTGTTCAGAAAGACCTCTAAAGATTCCATGGTGCAAACTTCGGTGCATCTGTATTCCTCACATTCTAAGCTTCTTTAGTGTTATAGAATAAATTTTTCCTATAATAAACTGCCCCACATCAAAGAACACCTGGAAACAACAACAACAAAAACAGTATTAGGCTTCCTAGTCTGTGTTGATTTTTTTCTACTACCTAAAAATAATTTACGCACATGCTTCTCATGATGCATTGACTTATTTTTTAGTCAAGCTCTCTATTCAAAGCTGGTATAAGTCACTAATATTTTAAATTTGAAGAAGATGAAAATGTTTTTTTTATAATGTATGCTTTGGGAATTTTAAATATCTAGTTGACAGATCAGAAATGTACTTCTATTCTAAACAAAAGTATTTTGGGGAAAATAAACTCTGAAAAAAAGTGAATATAAGTTTTACACTTCTTGCAGTTACTTAATTTATTACATTGTGCTTCCATTACAAATTTGTTTTTCATATTAAGTACCTTTTGTGAAACTCAGTCATTCCGAATTTAAATCCAACAGGAACAAGATGAAGATGAGTTGTATATTACTCACTTGACTTCATTATTTTCTAATGTTTAAACTACTCCTATCAGACTATAATAATGTAAATAGTATAAAAAGTCATGATTTTCTCCTATTTATTTAGAAAATTTTTGATTTTCAACTTTTTTTTTAAAGACAGAAAGACAGTGAGACAGAGAGATACAGAGACAGAGAGAATCAATTTTTTATTGAGTTTTTCACATGACTTTCGTTGCTCCGACACTTGGTTGTGTGCATGGGTGCTGGGGTTTGAACCCGTGTACTTGCGCATGCCAGGCAAGCACTGTAATCGCCGAGCCACAGCTCCAGACCCTGACTTTCAACTCATTTTAATCTAGTTTTTTTTTTTTTTTTTAAAGAGAGACAGTGAATGAGAGACAGAGAGTTAATTTCTTTTGTCTGGTTTTTGTTTTTCCTCCAGTTAGTTGTGTATGTGGTACTGGGTCCTAGCACATGCCTGGCAAGAACTCCACCACTGAGCCACCTCTCCAGCCTGCAACTCATTTTAGTTTAGCTTTTCCCCATGTTTGGAAATAAAAAAAAGAAAAATGTTGTACTTAATACTTCATGAATTTGAGTATGTCTTTAATAATTTTTTCACATGTTATTTTGTTACCTACCAGGCAATCAGGAAAAAAAATGATCCTGTAATTAATTATTTAATTGTTAAGTAGGGAATTATGATAAGTATATCCCTCAAAATTTAAACCCAGTGGAGGTTTAATGCTTACTATTTCAGAACAGAATCAGCTTTCAAGTGGTGAATGTTGTAAGCAAAGGAGAAAGATTAGACAGCTACATGGAGCTGCTATAGCTCAGCTGTCCTCATGTGGGAAACCTGCTGTGTAAATGCATAAAACTCTAGGGATGGTGTCCCATTCATGTCCGCAAGGCAAACAACATAAAACATTCAGTGACAACACATTGAGAGGCAAACCCAAGAGAAAGTTATAGGAAGCCTTTACTACAATATTTTCACCTGGGGAAAATAATCAGGAAGTGACAAACATGAAATCACCCCAAGATATAAACCTTGTAAAAGGGGAGAGAATAGCCAGGCATGGTGGTGCATGATTGTAATCCCATTAGATTAGAGGCAAGGTCAAAGCCAGCCTCAGCAACCTAGGGAGGTCTAAGCAACTTAGTGAGACCCTATCTCAAAATAAAAAATAAAAATGGCTGGGAATGTGGGTCAATGTTTAAGTACCCCTGGGTTCAATCCATGGTACCAACGAAACAAAATAAAACAAAACAAAACAAAAAAAAAGATTAGAACAAATCTAAATAAAAGGCAGCTGAAAAAAATGCACATCAAAATAGTCAGTACTTCAAAATGGCCAAGAAATGTTTAGGAAAACATTTTGCCATAGGCTCAAAAAAATTACAACAGTATTGTCTTTAAAAATAAAAAGCTCCAAGGACAGGAAGTTTTATGGACAACATAAATAAACAAAATGAGTATAAGAGAGAATATACTCACTTCAAAGAAAAAAATAGGAAAAAATTGAAAATATAAAAACGAATGCCATATTTAAAAATCTTAAAAACAAAATGGTTTGTAAACAATAATAGGGAGCAAGACGGATTGGATTAAAGAGTTACCCAAGCACAGTAAAAAATTTAAAAAGAAGCAAATAATACAAAGCAAAAGGATAGATTTTTAAAAACATAGTGATCTGACATGCTTACTTATTGTTCCCGCAGAAAAGAACAGATCAAAGGGAAAATAATTATTTCAGTCATAATACAAGAAAATGTACTTAAAGACTTGCACACTATGTTCCAGGGAAAGAAATGTGGTACAGAGTGATTATCAGTATCCCAGTGAAATTATTGAACAAAAATTAAAGAAACAGAAGGAGATGAGGAGATGTTGAGGTAGAGAAAACAAAGGAGGTACGAAGTGTAACTGGGCTGAAGGTGAGAAGTATCTCAGGCATCTCTAAAAACAAGAACAAAAAGTAATGTCTTCACCCAAGGATTCTACTTCTGCTCAATTGTTCTTCAAGTATAAAGGTAGCAGAGGTTCTCGTGAAGTTTTAAAAAATCAGAGAATGCAACACTCACGTGCTTGCAGCAATCTAACACTTCTCTGAAAATTCACTGAATGAAACATTCTGGTCAACCAGAAGAGAAAACTGAACTTAGATAGAAGGAATCTCCTGCAGTTAAATGACTGGATGGTCAGAATTGAATCCATTTAAATGAAGATTGAGCAGCTCTGAATTATGTCTAAGAATGCAATGGAAATATAAAATCTGACAATATAAAATAATTCTAACATTAACAAAAATAGGAGTTAGGTGAGATGAGAGTAGGAAGCATACGTGGTAACCCTCTTATCTTTCATAGTTCTAAATCCATAGGTGCAATATAAAGATGAAATATGACAGTAATGAAAGGCTCATTTTCTTAATATTTTCAATAAGCATTTTTTTTGTTGTCTTAAAAGGAGACAATTACAAATCAACAATGTAGCATACTCTTTATCCCCTGTCCCTGAGAAGCCAAATAATACTTAGGCAATCATTTAATTCTAGAAAATTCATGATGAGAGATAGATTTATATCTGTTATAGGGGAGGGAAATACAAAAGAATCAAGAGACTGGGGTGTGGGCAATGTGGGGGTGATTCTGGATCAGGATCAAATGCATATCATATTGTTGCTTTATCTGCATTTATGATTGTACAACAACTTACCTCCTCAATAAAAAATTAAAATAAATAGACATCTTTGCAGAGTGTGTTGGTGTATGTCTGTTATCTCAGCTCTCAAAATGCTGAGGCACTGGAGAGTCACCAGTTTGAGGCTAGCCTGAATAACTTAGTAAGACCCTGTTTCAAACAAAACAAAACAAACAAACAAAAAGGATGAGGAATGTAGCTTAGTGGTAAAGTACTTGCTTATCATGTGTGAGGCCCTGTACTTAATCCCCAGAACTATGCATGCACCACACAAAAAATAAAATAGATGTTTTTTAGGAACAAGGGAAGTTAACCCACTGCAAAATTAGGGAACATTCCACTCAAGACCACCCCCATTTTTTAAATATCAACTGCAATTTTTGGACTCCGTAACACCATACTTAGATTTGATAATTTGCTAGAAGACTCATAAAACTCACTGAAAGCTATTATACTCATGCTTAGAGCTTATCACAGCAAAAGGATACAGATTAAAATCAACCAAAGAGGAAGTGTAAAGGGCAGATCCTGGACAGCTAAAGGGCAGAGCTTGCAGAAGTCGTGTCTTGTGAAGTCAGAATAACATTCCTGGAATTTCTGTGTGACAGTATGCAGGAAGCATTGTCATCTAGGGAAGTTTACCTGCGCCTGGGTGTCCAGTTTCTCTGGGTGTTGATCATATGTGTCAGGCTGACTGTCCACGTGACTGACCTCCATTTCCTGCTTTTCAGGAGGTGAAACTGAACCATCCAAAGTCCCCACTCTGTATCACCTTGGTGTGGTGTGGCTGAGAGACCCCATTATAAATGATATTGTTACTCTCTGGTTGGCCTGAATCTCTCAGTTAAATACCTTCCTATCAACAATACCATTGCAAGGACTTAGAGTTTACTTCCCAGAAGTTGAGGGGGAAGGCCAGACCTGTTGTAGGGCAAGGTCAAATTCTTCCTTTCACAGAAGCCCATGTCCCAATTCTGTCTCATCTCTGCCATTAGCTGACTTTGTGACTTGAGAAATTACGGTTTTCTGGGCTCAAAGTCTTCTTGTGTATTAATTGAGGAAATGATTTTTGTTTTCCTTTTCCAATGTGTGCATTTATAAATACGGACATGCCTAGACATATATGGACATGGGAGAACTCCCGGGCCCTTGTATACACCATATGAGTGTGGGCTCAACGGTTCTGAGGAAGCCATTTACCAGGACTGTTGTGAACATGATCCCCTGTCATGGTGCTCTAGACACGTGTATATGCATGTACTTTCAGGCAATTTTAAAGTGTGGCATCTGTCTTCATTTATTTATAACACAGTCATTGTAATTTCATGACAACATCTTTTTTTAAATTTGTTTGACATAGTCTTACATATTGGAGGGAATTGTTGTTGCATATTCATGCATACATGGATATTGACTAAGTTAAGGCTGATCCTCACCTAGGATTTCCTCACTTCTTCCACTCCCTGCTCCATCTCCTCTGCAATACCCCCATATTATAAGTAGAAATAAGAATATATACGTGTATTAATTTTTGAAATTTCATGACAACCTCTTGAAGGCAAGAAGAAAAATGGAGAAACTGTAGCTGAATATTAATGCTAGGACCTAGAACACTTCTAGAAGATACTGTAATATATTTAATTTCACTTGAATTATAAAATTACCCAATGTCTAACCATCAAGTTCCCTAGATCTGATAGAGGTACATTGAGCAGTGATTTGTTGTGGAATGAATCTCACCCATGCACATCAGTCCAAGTTAATTTAAAAGAAATAATACTAAAGCTGATATCATAAGGATCCAAATTATAAAGCATGCTAAAACAGGACAGAAAAGAATGAGTAATGAACAGGTCTCTGTTCTTGTTTGACCAAGATGACCGGAACACACAGAATCCTTCTTTCTACCAGCAATTCGGCAAGTGGCCAATATCCTGTTATCCAAATTACAGACAAAGACCAACAACACACAAATTCACATTTTAATATATTTGCTCCTCTGCCTCTTTCATTGGTTCTAATCTTAGAAATGTGTAATACTAATTTCTACCTCAGAGTGTTTTGATGTGTAACCTAAATACAGCTATCAGCATAAGGTTTAGCTCAATTGATATTAGTTGCTTTGGTTTATATTTTAATTTAAATAATTTATTGTAATTCTTGTTACATCTTGATTTTACCAAAATCAAAACCCAGAGTGTTTGTGTTTAATTGTTGATACTACTATTGCATTTATTTCTCACATCTTATTCATCTTTTCACACTCATTTTTCTATTTATTAATTTCTTTCCTCCTGCAGGCTCTCCCCACATTATGTTTGTCAGTCCTTACTACTTTCTCTCACTTTGTTTTACTACCTCTAGGTTAGCTTACTATTTTATAATTCAGTTTAATAAAATTATTTACCTGCTGGTCAATGAAACTTCAGTTTTTATATATGAAATGAGGGATGGAACTGAACCAATCTGTATTTCTTTCTCAAGGTCAGAATTTAGTGGATCTATATATCAGTATAACATTTTAACGTGGACATTGCCGGAGCAGAGTTGCTAGAAATATTTGGAAATGAAGGTAGATAGCAAATTAGCTTGGTTCTCAATGTGATGAGGATATTCTAATAAATTTGTCATCTCAGACCCCGATGGTGTACACACATACTGAATGTTAGTTTAAGGGCAGCAGTGGGGAAGACCCAGGGGAAAAGGCCAAAGCAGCTGCCGAGTAACTGTACCTTTTAGGCTTTGGTCAGTTTTCCAGAGACTGTGAAGAAAAGTAAACAATGAAATTCTGGCACTCACATAGTTTATGTTTTAGTGCTGTTGAATTTTTCTTTTTCAAAAAATGTTTTGAATGGGGCTGGAGTGGTGGCTCAGCAGCTATAGCATTTGCCTGGCATGTGCGAGTATGTGAGTTCAAGTCCCAGCACCACGTACACAACTGAGTGAGCAGCGAAAGCTACCTGAGAAACTAAATGAAGATTGATTCTGTCTCTCTCTCTCTCTCTCTCATTGTCCCTCTCTCTTTAAAAATAATTTAAAAATGTTTTGAATGACTGCAAAAATGATTCTTTCATCTATAGTTAGCAGAGTGTGTAATTGAATGCATGCATTACTACTGTATCTGGACCTCACCCATTCATGCTTAAAGTTTACTAGTGGTTTCTAAGGTAAAGTCAAACACAAAGAAAATGAAAGTAAAATCCAGTAAAGACATGCTATTTACTAATGCCTTCAGTTGTGATTTTCAAATATTAATTTATTTTTATCAGTGAAAGTTACTTGCTTTAATAAATTCATATTCTAATTATTTCAACCAAAGATAAGAACTACTACCAGTAGACGTCATTATGCAAATCAGTAAATAACTATTTTCTGTTTGCTTGATTTTGGTTTTGCAGCTTTTCTTCAATTTCCACTTGATAAAGTATGATTTTCAGAAAGATGAACCTATGAGAAATGAACAGGGCTGGTGTAGTCATGTGGAAAAAGGTAAAACTCATTTTTGAAGAAGTCTTGTTAAATAAAGTTTCTAGCCTTCCATATAATTATTATTGAAGTTAGGAAACAAAGAATAACTAGCTCTAATGAATAGTTTGACTTATTTGGAAATTTAAGGCGGGTGGAATGGATTAATTACTACATATTAAGAGCCCCCACTGGGTCGCTCAGATGGAAAACTATGAAAATTGAAAAGTGGTTACTATTTGGCTCATATTTTTCTTAATCTATCATCTCTAGTTCATGATATTGGCGTATGTCTCATGTCCTATTAATTGGTTTATCTTTGTAGGCACAGTGAGAAGTCAGTCCAGCTTGGATTCAAATTTGGATTCCCATACTTAGAAACTGTCCAACTGTGGGCAGGTTAATAAATTTTAGTCACTTTCTTCCTATGTAAACTTCAAGTAGTGATATCTATTATGTGAAGTTGTTTTTGTCAAGGAAATGAGATGTATGTAAATCCCTGTGACTCATTAACTTCCACTTCTCTCTTTCTTTCCACTTCTCCCTCCCATCTCCTCCTCTCCCCTCATTCTTTTCTTATTCCTCAATTCTCTCCTCTTTTAAGGCAGATTTTCTTATCATTTTAGGTTCAAAATTTTAATGAGAGTAAGTGCCCCAATGAACTGAACAGAATCAAACTGAAAATAAAATGTAGAGACATGCACTCAGAATTGTTTGGACATCTAGCCTCAAAAAAATCAGTCCAAAATTACTCATTAGTGCCTCAAACTACATTTCAGAGATGACTTCCTAAATGTGGAAAGAAAGGTTAAAAGCCTGGTTTTTATTTGTTTCTTTCTTTCTTTTCTGGTAGCAGACAGATTGAAAAAAAATACAATTTATTTATCAAAAAACAAACCTTCCAAATCTCTGAATTTCAAGCCTGTGGGGTATTTATAAATTAGTTTCCCTAATTCAACTCTATAGACACTGTCCAAGAAAAAGCAATTTCTGAAGAGATTGCAAAGAACTTAAACACCCTTTTTAAGTATGTTTTATTACAATGACAGTAATGTCAGGTATTGGAACTTAAATCTCAGAACTGTGATTATGTAATCTTGGTTTCTTAAAAAGCTGATAGACCACAAATATCCGCTTCCCTTTTCTGGAATTCTCATTACGAGCTATTTGGATATGTTTTTCATTAAAGCAATGTGCCTTCACAATGCAAAATACATCTAAACAGAAGAGATATCAATACACTGTAACCCATTTAAGAATATGTAATAATTACTTCATCAGAAAAGAAACTGACACCTGTGTCCTAAAGAAGACAAATAAGGGACTTCTTTTAAGATAGAGATGAGAGTCTTGGAAAATTCAAAAATATAGGGAATATAGACGGAATATAGGATGGAGAGGAAGCTTTGGAGCCTGAGGGACCTGGTTATAAAAACAAACAAAACTCTCCAACTCCTACCTTTGATAGGTGTGTGGCTGGGCAAATTACTTTCTTCTGTCTCTGTTTCTTTACTTGTAAAAGGAAGCTTTTATCAGGTCCTTTCTTACGTGTTTGTGATGAGGATTAGATGGGATATGTAACGCTCTCAGACTAGTGACTGATACAAGAATGTGCTCAGCTGGTATAACCCAGGTGACAACGATGCTTTGATGGAAGTGCTGACAATGATGTTATGAGTTAGATGGAATGAACACTGTTGGAGTAGAGTAGGTGTCATTGGGCTAGACACAGGTGTACCCTTAGAATCCAGACTGTCCAGAAGGGTAACAGCAATGAGAGTGTTAAAATGCAGGAAATTGCTTTACACCTTGCCAGAATGCAGCCCCTTCTAATTTATCCAGTGGATACTGCATTGATTTACAGCAGGCACAGCAAGGACAATGGCCTTGAAGACACTAAGCAGTGTTTGCTGCTCATGTCTTATCTTCTTAACAGATTCTTTTTTTTTATTCAGAAATGTATTTGTTGAACAATCAAACAAGCTTCTAATGAAATAATTTATTATATATATAAATTCTGAAAATTAGATTTACCCCCAAAAGTCCCCCTCAATTCCCTACCTTTCCCCTCCCCCCACCTCCTTCCCAATACATCTCTACAAATGTAGGTTGTGTGACATTATACTTTATCCAGATTTAAAACATGATAATAGACCTCCTTTCTCAATGGCCAGGGTCTAGCTCCAGCCTCCCCAGATGAGTAAAGACATTCAACCCTTGGTTCTCTGGGTTATGCTGATTTCACTCAGTATAATTTCTTCCATAGCCATTCATTTACCTTCAAAGGCTGCAATATCATTGTTTCTAATTGCTGTGTAAAATTCCATGGTATATATGTACCACAGGTTTTGGATCCATTCATCCAGTGAGGGACATCTGGGTTGTTTCCATAATTTAGCTGTTGTAAATTGAGCTGCTATGAACATAGATATTGCTGTGTCACTGTAGTGTGCTGATTCTAAATCCCCTGGAAAAATACCCAGGATAGGAATAGCAGGATCATATGGTGGACTCATCCCTAGGTTTTTGAGGATTCTCCTCACTGCAGAGGGGCTGTACCAGTGTGCTTATCTCTCCACAGCCCCTCCAGCATCTATTATTGTTTATTTTCTTCATTTTTGCCAATCTGACTGGCATGAAGTGATATCTTAATGTAGTTTTCATTTGCATTTCTGTGATTACTAGTGATTTAGAGCACTTTATCATGTATTCATTGGCTTAACAGACTCTTTTAAAAGTAGCTTTTACCTTGCAGGTTGCTAAACAAAGTTTTAATTGATTTAAATATGTTTTATTGGAAAATTGTAACAGATATAAGTGGAACTAAGTAAGTATCATGTGATGGGAGATCTTTTCAACCTTTCATTTCTTTTCTACCAAGGATTTCCAGAATAGCATCCTAGAGGAATAAACTGTTTTTCTTAAATTTATAATAACATAGTAATCAGATCAGAGAAAGTAATTCCCATAAAATCATAGATACTTGAATTTGAGTTCTAGGTCTAGTTCTTTCTTTGATTTTGGCAACCTCATTCCTCTGAGCTCTAGTTCCTTCTTTGTGAAATAGAAATTAATGACATCAGTTTCAAAAGGCTTCTGTAAAGAATAAATCAGTTAAAAGCTGCACAGGGCTCATGCTAAAACTCCAATAAATATTGTTATCAAAATTATTATTAGAGTTTTTATTTATATTGTCAACATTACCTGTATTAAAAATCTACATATCTATATAACTCAACACAAGAGTAGTCTTTTGGTCTGTAAACTCAGAAAGTAAAGAAATTTAAACCTTTTTTCCTTTACATCCAATTTTCTTGTCATTGTTTTTTCTGAAGGGGTGTGTTTGTGGTAATCTGAAAGGATGTGCAGGAAGTTGGCCTAGAGAGTGGTTAATATCAAACAGAATGAAGTTCAAAGGAAACCAAGACGTGCAGCGCTGAGGGTGCTATCCAGATGTGATTTAGATTCATGCATGGTGTATGTAACAATAGTTTTAATCAGATGGGTGTAAATTGCCCTTTTCTCTCTCAGGAGAACCTGGACTTCTCATTTCTCCTGTGAATACAAAGAATCCCTTCTTTGGTTATGCTGGATCTTACAAGCACACAAAAAACAAATTGCTCTTTGATGTTTTTAAGAAGGGAGATGTTTACTTCAACACAGGAGACTTAATGGTCCAAGATAAGGAGAATTTCCTTTATTTTTGGGACCGCATTGGAGACACTTTCAGGTACGAATTATCACTGGATGACTAGATTGTTCTATGGTTGTGAAACATGCTTCTGTGGAACCATCAGAGACCACATGCTTGTTCGCAGTCAGGGCAGATGGAGCTTAAATTTTGATGTGAAATTTTATCATCACTTCTTTTTTTTCTTTTAAGAGAGTGGAGAGTAAGTGAGAGAAAGAATCAATTTTATTTATTTTTTTCATCAGCCCTTTGTTTTGCTGACACTCACTTCTGTATGTGATGCTGGGGTTTGAACCTGGGACCTCGTGCATGACAGGCAAGCACTGCAACCACTGAGCCACAGCTGCAGCCTGTCTATAATCATTTCAGTGAATCATTTAAGTCCAAATCAATGAGGTCTCCTTTAGAATATAAAACTGATAAGTGTGACATCTAAGTCAACAGTGTTAAGACAGAAAACTGATTTGGTCAAATATAGTCTAACTCTTAATATGCTGATAAAAATATTGTGACAAAAAATTCCATTTCTTATATTTCGTTTTTTAATTTCCTAAAATTATTTTAAGCCTATATTATTTTGTTTACTAGACAATGTCTATGGAATAGTGAAGGCATACAATAAGTATTCAACGAATGTGTGAATGAATAAATGTTATATTTCTTACTTCCTTGCCTTCATATGCCATGTCATAAGCTCACTTTATATAAACTGATTTTAATTAAAATGAAATATTTATTCATATTAATTAAAGGAAGTTAAGAAGTTAATATCTAGAAATTAATGTCAGTATACTGAATTTCTTTCAATTCTTTATATCTTTGATGGCAGAAATAGGGAAGAATTTTTGCTTGTTATTGTATAAAATAAACATTTTTGTAATGATAATGCTTATAATTATTTTGTTTTTATGATGTATTATAAAACACTTAACATTGAAAAATTTATTACAATAAGACTTAGATAAAGTAACTAACCAAAACAGGAATGCTGATTTTGTTGAATTACCATCAAAGTGCTTCCTTAGAAATGCTTTAGTTTTGAAAAGTATAGCTATTTTTGATTACTAGATGCTTGCAAAAAGCCATCTTCAAGGCACTAAAATTAAAACAGGGCACCTAGTTCTTCAAATATGGTGCACTAACTGGCATTTGTGTTTCACTCAGATGGAAAGGAGAAAATGTTGCAACCACAGAGGTTGCTGATGTCATTGGGATGTTGGATTTCATACAGGAAACAAACGTCTACGGTGTGGCTGTGTCAGGTATGAGTATGTCAGGTTTGGGAAGGACTCAGAATAGTATGCACAACTATTCTTTAGTCTTGAAATTATTTTGCCAATTCAACAGCTTGATTTTCATAAACTAAAATAAATGCCTTTGTCTTGGCAAATAATAGTCTTAAGTGAACCAACTCCATTGACACATTCAGTTGCCAACTGAATTTTAATGTTTATGTGTAATTTTACAAAGAGCTTGAAATTTCTGGTTAGTTACTCCCTGCTTGAAATAGTTGAAACTTCTTTTTCTCTTTATGACTGCTGTTCATATTACTGAACAGAAATATTCTGATGTAAATGCCTGTGAATACTGACTTGTACTTAACAAGTCTGTAGTGTGGACAATTAGGATAGACTCTGGCCTTTCCTGTTCTTCTTCTATTTTTAGAGAGCAAGCCATGTTCTCAGAGAAGGACACAGACTCATTCATGCTACTATTGTGTTGTTATTGCTGCAATGGATTTAATGTCTCTGTAGTAATGAGTATGTAACACATCTATTTTTAATAATTCATCTAATATTTATATAATTTATTATAGTTCAAACTTTATTTCAGGTTATGAAGGAAAAGCAGGAATGGCTTCTATTATTTTAAAACCAAATAAATCTATGGACTTAGAAAAAGTTTATGAACAAGTTGTAACATCTCTACCAGCTTACGCCTGCCCTCGATTTTTAAGAATTCAGGTAAAACTAAAATCTAAATTTACTATCAAATTTGAGGTCAGGAAACCAGGAGGTAGTTGAAGAGTAAAATTATATAGTAGCCTTTAAATAATACATGCACTTTTTTATTATAAAATTTTAAGAATAATGAAAGCGTAAGGATGCAGAGTTGATGCTGATCAATGTCATATTTGAAGCCTAAGTAAGAGGGAACATGGTGAAATGCTGGGACAGGTGTGTCTTTATCTTGACTGTAGAATTGCTCTCTTCTATTCAATTGGGACCTCAGAGCAAAGGGATGGCCCCAGTGAGGGTGGGAAGCAAACACCACATCTTGAGTATATCTGGTAAATACATTTGGTGCCATTTACCTAGAATTAGTTTCCCCAAGCCAACATCAAGGTGTCTGCAGAATGTGCACAGAACCTGAAGGAAACTGGCTTGAAGAAGTCCTGCTTTTAATTTATCCTCTGTTTAACCCCTCAACTCAATCTTTTCTGGAGAATTCTGAGGGTTTTCTTATTGGGCTACTGGTATAAGGGGCAGTCAAAAGAAAATAGCGATCTTCTCTAATAATAAATGCAAGTAATATGTTTTAATTAAAATTTTTATTAAGATAGTTGTGTGTTCATATCCAGTTTTAAGAATTAGCATAGAGAGATTCTGTGTCTTTTGACCAGTTTACACCAAGTTACATCTCTCACAACCAGAATATTGACATAACCAACCTATGCTATTAAATTTCTCCTATTTTACTTGTATACGTGCATGTTGTGTATGTGTATTTTCTCTCCACTCTTATTACCTGCATAGCTTCTTGTGTCTGTGATCACAGTGGAGATATCCACAATCCTGATACCACAAGCATCATTTGTGCTGAACTTTTATAACTATACCCAGCTCCCTCCTATCTCTCCCCAACATACCTTGTAAGTAATATATTTTGATAGAATAGAAGGTTGATAGTACAAATAATATTCTAAACAGTTTTCCTTCAGGGCAACTTAAAATATACCTTCATCAAGCAGAAGGTATATTTTGGGGGGCTGAAGCATTGACTCAGCGGTTATGGCACTTGTGTGGCATGTGCAAGGACATGGGTTTGAACCCCAGCATCACGTACACAACAAAGTGTTAGAGCAATGAAGGCCACATGGAATACTGAATAAATTGATTTTCTCTTTCTCCTTCTCTCTCACTGTCCCTCTCTTTCTTAAAAAATCAAAACAAAACAAAGAAGATAGGCATAGGATTACTCCAAATGCCTTGCACAGGTTTAGAAACTATTCTAATATTAGTAAACTATCTAAAAGAACACAAGTCATGATTTTATGCTTATTACGGTATTTGCTATAGTTGTTAGCACAAAGGCTGACATTTAGTCAGCAGTAAAAATATTTATTTAATAAATGAACTATAATAGTAATTGGATGACAGGAATATAAAAGTAAGTTGTCTCTGAAAAATGCATAAAACAGATATCTTATTAAAAATCTATCACAAGGTTATTTTAGAGGACTTTTATTCTAGTAATTTACTTTTTTCTTGTTATTTTTCATGCTAAGCAAATGTTCTACCACCGACTTATATCCCCAGACTTCCAGACTTCTAAAATGTGATAATAGTAATATTGGGACAAAATTGACTTAGTCCTTTTAGTCTACTGTGGAAACACAAATGGTGACCTCTCTCGAAAATCATTTGCTAATATTTGTAGACTTTTGAAGAGTTTGGGAATCTTTTGATTTAGTGATTTCACTTCTGGAAATTTTCTTTCTTTTTTTTTTTTTTAAGAGAGGGAGACGGAGAGAGAGAGAAAGTGAGAGAGAGAAAAGAGAATCAATTTTATTTACATTTTCGTCTGGTTTCTGTTTTTCCAACACAGAGTTGTGTATTTGGTGTTGGAGTTCGAACCCAGCTCCTGCCTGGCACATATCAGGCAAACACTCTATCACTGAGCCACTGCTCCAGCCCCTCACTTATGGAAATTTATTCTTAGAAAGTGATAAAAGAAGAGCTGAAGAAAGAGGTGGCTCAGGGGTAGAGTACTTACAACTCAACTAAGTGTCAGAAAAAC
The DNA here is from genome assembly GCA_004027875.1 of Aplodontia rufa. Classification (NCBI taxonomy): domain Eukaryota; kingdom Metazoa; phylum Chordata; class Mammalia; order Rodentia; family Aplodontiidae; genus Aplodontia; species Aplodontia rufa. The sequence continues at coordinate 39,689 of PVKS010015868.1, forward strand.
AAAAACCAGATTAAAAAAATGAATAAAATTGATTATCTCACTCTCTTAAAAAATGATAAAAGATGCACAAATATATGTGAAGAGATCTTTCAATGTGTTATTTATGAAGGTAAAATTTTTATATTCTCTGCAAGTTTAAAAATAAAGGCAAAGGTGATTAAAACGATAATTAAATGCAACTTTATAAAACCATTTTAAAAATTTATTTTCTTACTGATAGATAAAAACTTGAAAATATTACATATTAATGGGGTACCATGTCATGTTTTCATACATGTATTCATTATGTAATGTTTAAATAAAGTCAAATGTATCTGTGACCTCAGATACTTATGGTAAAACCTTTCAAGACATTTTGAAATGTACAGTGTTGGTATTTATAGTCACCCTGCTGTACAATTGCATATTATAGTTTCTCACTCCCATCTAACAGTACATACTGATCAACCCTTGCCCATCCCTTCATCCTCCCTTCCCTCCCCAGAGGGTAACCTCCATTCTACTTTCAACTTCTATGAGATCGAACTTTTTAGATACTATATTTTAGTGAGATCATGTGGTGATTTTCTGTGCCTGGCATATTTCATTTAATGGTCTCCAGCTCCATTCATGTTGTCCAAATGACAGGATTTCATTCTTTTTTTAATGGCTAAATTGCATTTCATTGTGTATGTGTACCACATTTTCTCTATTTATTAGTTGATAACACTTGGGTTGTTTTCATGTCTTGGCTATTGTGAACAGTGCTTCAGTGAATATGAGAGAGCAGCTGTCTTCTCAACATCCTGATTTTTATTTCCTGTACTAGGATCCTGGATCAAATGGTAGTTCCACTTATAATTTTTTGAATAAGCACCATACATTTTCCCTTGACAGCTGAACTAATTTACATTCCCACCAACACTGTGCAAGGGTTCCCATTTTCCCATATCTCCTCCAGCACTTGTTAACTTTAGTCTTTTTGATAATACCTATTTTTACTGGGGTAAAATGGTCATTCACTGTGGTTTTAAATTGCATTTCTATGATGATTCATGATCTTGAGCATTTTTCATATAGCTGTTGGTCATTCATATGCCGTCTTCTGATAAATGTCTATTTAGGTCTATTGTCCATTTTTGAAAATCAGGTGATATTTTTGCTGCTCTTGAGTTTTTGGAGTTTCTTAGATATTTTGGAAACCAAATGCTTTTTGGATGTATAGTTTGCAAATATTTCTTTCCATTCTATAGGTTTATTTTCACTCTGGTGCTTCCTTTGTTTTGCAAAAACTTTAAAATCTGATTCAATCCCACTTGTCTATTTTTGTGTTTGTTTCCTATGCTTTTAGAGTATTGTTCAAAAATGTCTTCCCCACTTCGGTATCTTGAAAACTAATTTTAAAGTATTAATTTGAAGAAAATTATATAGCCTAGGAAAATAGACTTTGTATAATATTAAATCTTTTTGAAAGGCAGAACACTAAATTGTATAAATATGGTGAGTTTCTAATTTTCTACAAAACGAGAAAAAATGAGATGTGTGCTTACATGGCTACATCTAATTCTGTGAAATCAGTTGTGAGTCTGGGGTATGTGAAGAGGGATGTGAGGAGGAGGCTTAAGGTGTAGTTGACTCTTGTGAGTCCAGAGGATGAATAAAATGACCAAGTTACTCGTGTTGTATGGGTTAGATTTTGACATTTCATCCCCTTTAAACAAGGTTGTTTTCCATATTTGAAACTCCCCCCAAAGGGATACATACTTATATCCTTTAAAACCCGTAAAGCAGAGATTCTTAAACTTTCTGCATTCATGGCATCTGAGTTGTCTCAGTAAATTTTGTTAGGCACTCATGGGTCAAAACAGATATGCAAATTTTCATTTATTGACTAATTAGGTCAAAATACACTACTAAGTATTGAAGCCTAACAAATTCAGTGGCTATTTAAAAAAATACTGCATATTAAATTAAGAAAAGAAATTTTCACATTACATCAAAAATAAACATTAATTAAGGAGCTTTAGGTTGGGCATTATATAACCCTTCAAACTTTGAAATTAAATTGGAATACACAAGGGCAGGCTAATTTCATGTTACTCCTTGATTTTCCACTGCACTTTGTTTTTATCACAACAACCACAGAAAAGCCATTTTTTGAAAAAGATTACATAATTTAAAGGAATATCATAAATTACTATTTAAACTGTGGGGTATTTTGAGTAGAATTTCATGAGTGGTAATGAAGGGATTTCAGTGGGTTTCCCTTGAAAATCTATAATATCCTATGGAGCCAATGAAAACTCACCGAGGAACTCCAAATTTGGGAACCGAAGTTGTAGAATATTCTGCACCTGCTCTGGTTCTTACACTATTCTGCCTTGTCTAACAGATTTATGTGTACTTTTATAAGAAATTGCTATCTTTTATTTTAACTCCTATGTCCTAAAAGCATTCTCTGTACATAATTTTGTATTGGTATTGAATAAAAGAGCTAAACTATGTGTTTTAAATACATTTGTAAAAGGTTTGATTATGTTTATGATTCATATGCATTGAATGTTGATATCTGAATAAGTTTACTTAAAAATGAAACTAAAGATGTAAATACTAAACAAAGCATTTTCAGTTTTGAATGTTAAATTATTAGTAGTAAATGTACAGAAGCTATTAGATATAAAATATTATAATTAAATATTATAGTATATGGTGATAAATACTTTATTTGCCTAATAAAACCTATTTCCCACTCATTCTGGCAATTGTTTTATAGGAAAAAATGGAAACAACAGGAACATTCAAATTACAGAAGTTTCAGTTGGTGGAAGAAGGATTTAATCCACTGAAAATTTCTGATCCACTTTACTTTATGGATAACTTGAAAAAATCTTATGTTCCATTGACCAAAGAACTTTATGACCAGATAATGTTAGGCAAGATAAAACTTTAAGTTTTTGTGTGTATGTGCTTTTCATGTGCTTTCCTAGGAAAGAGAGGAGAGCACAGATGTTACTTGACATACAATGGGATTATGTTCTTATAAACCCCTCATAAAGTAGAAATAAATTTTAAAGATGCATTTAATATACCTATCTTATCAACCATCAGCAAGACAGTATACCTAAGTATATGTTGTTTGCTCTTATTATCCTGGATGAATGAGAACTGCTGTTCACTGTCTTTGCCTAGAAGTACAAAACAAGAATATCCTGAATATTGCCGCCCCAGGAGGAGATCAGATCACAAGTCATAGTGAAGTTTTCACTGAATATATGTAGGAAAGTAAAGTCATGAAATCCCATACATGAAACCATCATAAATTGGGAGCTGTATGTATGTGGTTATTTACTCTTAAATTGGAAAAAAGGGCTAACGTTAAGCATGTGCTGTATTTCCTTACTACTCAGGATAATTAATAAGACTTTGTTTTGCTTTAATTGATAGAAACTTTACTTGATTTTTTTCTTATTTGGAGATTCAGTACATAACGAAATATTTGTCTCAACATTAAAAATCTTGGGGCTGGAGCAGAGACTCGGTGATTACAGTGCTTGCCTGGCATGTTCGAGGACACAGGTTCAGACCCCAGCACCACATACACAACTGTGTCGGAGCAAAGAAAGCCACATGAAAAACTAAATAAAATAGATCTTCTTTTTCTCTCTCTCTCACTGTCCCTTTCTTTCTCTTAAAAAAAATTAAAAATCTTAAATAATAAATAAGTAGTTAATTGATTAGATGATCATTTAAAAAGTATTTTCTAATGTAAATTTTCTAGTTTTTAATAAGTGGTTAAGTTTTACTCAAATATTTTATTTTTGTGTGCCCTGTTCTATAGCTCAATAAAATCATCTTCATTCATATGTGTTTTGAGTCTTTGCTTTAGTGTTTGCTTGTAAACTTTGAATGGTGCGTGCACTCCTATCTCCTTTACTTTAAAATCACATGAAAATTATAGAAGAAATGTAAAAAATACAAAACATCAGATCAGGAAAACTGCTAATCCTAAAGCATTTAGGATCTTTTGGAAGCTAAATAAATGGGATAAATTAAACAATACATTCCAACAGAGCTTTAGGAACCTATAATAATACAGGGAAAGAAGAGACCAGAATGGAACCCTGATGGTATCACCAAAAACAAAGCTGCAAGTTTGAGCATGTTTGTGAGTGGTTAACTAGAAAGTCTGTTACAAGTACAGTGTAATAAGGATCAGGACTGTGCACCAGGCTCCAGTGTTTCTCCTAAGCCAGACCACAAGAATATCTCTCAGTAAGGCACAGTATCTTCTGCAAGAAAGTGGCATGCTTTGACTGCAGTTTGATGGTGTCCTTCAAGGGTTCATTTGGTGGAAGGTTGGTTCCCTGTGGGGCAGTATTGAGGTAGTGATTGGAAATACTGTCCTTAAAAACGACTAATGTAGTTCTTTGGGACTCCAGTTAGTTCTTGCAGTACTGGGTTGTTAAAACAAAGGCGACTCCACGTGCTTGGTGTCTTCTGCAAAACAACCCTTTCCTTTCCCACTGTTTTGCCATGTTGAGATGCAGCCAATCTGGCCCACACTAGAGGCTAAACAGATGGAGCCTCCTAATCATGGACTTTCAATATGCAAACTGAGCTAAATAAACTTATTTATCATTACGCAGCTTTGTGTGTTTTGTTATAGCCACAGAAAATTCATTAGACAGGACATTTTGGAGCCAGACTGAGAAATGGTATAATACCTAGCAAGAAGCCCCTGTACCCATAAACTAGTTCCCTGTACAAGCAATAGAAACATTTTCCTTACTTCATGTCTCCCACATGCTAAAGAACTTCCTTATTACTCTATAGAAAGGAAGAAATAGGGGGTATCTCAATATCTGACCTGAAATTATGCTACAGAGCTGTAGTAGCAAAAATAGCATGGTATTGGTATCAAAACAGAACTGAAGAACCGTGGAACAGTGGAACCGAATAGAAGATCCTGAGACAAACCCCCATATCCTTAACTATTTGATATTTGATAAAAGGGGCAAAAGTATAGTGTGGAAGAAAGATAGCCTGTTCAACAAATGGTGTTGGACAAAATGGACAGCCATATGTAGACATTTGAAGCTGGACCCTTATCTTTCGCCCTGCACAAAAATTAAATCAAAATGGATCAAAGACCTAGATATTAAGCCAACAACTTTAAACTTACTAGAAAAAGAAGTAGGGTCAACACTATAGCAATAGGTGTCGGCAGCTACTTCCTTAGCAAAACTCCTATGGCTCAAGCTGTAAAATCAAGAATAAATGAATGGGATGCAATTAAACTAAAAAGTTTCTGCACAGCCAAAGATCTAGTCAAGAGCATCAAGAGAGAACCTACAGAATGGGAGAAAACTTTTGCCTGCTACACCTCAGACAGAGGGCTAATATCCAGAATATACAGGGAACTAAAGAAACTAAAGTCC